>PVIJ01002953.1:0-116662 GCA_004024925.1 Scalopus aquaticus
CCACATCCTTTCCAGCATTTGTTGTTGCCTGTATTTTTAATGTGTGCCATCCTCACAGGTGTGAGGTGGTATCTCATAGTGGTTTTGATTTGCATTTCCTTGATTATAAGTGATGTTGAGCATTTTTTCATGTATCTGTTGGCCATTTGCTTTTCTTCTTTGGAGAAGTGCCTTTTGAGCTCTTCTGCCCATTTTTCGACTGGGTTATTGGCTTTGTTTTTGTTGAGTTGTGTGAGTTCCTTGTAAATTTTTGTTATCAGTCCTTTATCTGATGTATTGTGTGCAAAGATCTTTTCCCAGTTGGTAGGGTGTCTGTTAGTTTTGGTTAATGTCTCTTTTGCTGTACAGAAGCTTTTTATTTTGATGTAATCCCATCTGTTTATCTTGTCTTTCACTTCCTTCGCTTTGAGGGATGTGTCTTTCAAGATTTTGCTGAGATGTATGTTGTGTAGAGTTTTGCCTATATCTTCTTCTATACATTTTATGGTTTCAGGTCTTACATCCAGGTCTTTTATCCATTTTGAGTTGACTTTTGTGCAGGGTGTGGTAGTAGTCTAGCTTCATTTTTTTGCATGTGGCTGTCCAGTTTTCCCAGCACCATTTGTTGAGTAGACTGCCACTCTCCCCATTACTTTTCAATATAATACTGGAAGTCCTAGCCAGAGCAATTAGACAAGAGAAAGACATTCAAGGGATCCAAATAGGAAAAGAAGAAATTAAACTGTCTCTATTTGCAGACAATATGATATATATATATACAAAACCCTAAAATCTCCATAGAAAAACTACTCAAAATAATAGACCAGTTCAGTACAGTAGCAGGATACAAAATCAGTGCACAAAAATAAGTAGCCTTCCTATATGCAAACACCCAATCTGAAGAAGAAGAAATTAAGAAATCCATCCCCTTCAAAATCGAAACCAAAAAATTCAAATATCTGGGAATAAATCTAACAAAAGACATAAAAGACTTATACAAAGAAAACTACAAAACTCTATTGAAAGAAATAGAAGAAGACGCAAGAAGATGGAAAGGTGTCCCCTGCTCGTGGATTGGAAGGATTAACATTATCAAAATGGCAATCCTACCAAAAGCAATTTACAGATTCAATGCTATTCCAATAAAAATCTCAATGACATTCTTCAAAGAAATAGATCGACTACTGATGAAATTCATATGGAACCACAAAAAAACCTCGCATAGCTAAAGCCCTCCTAACTAAAAAGAAAGAAAACGGAGGAATTTCATTCCCTGATTTCAAACTATATTACAAAGCCATAATAATTACAACAGAATGGTACTGGAACAAAAACAGACAGAAAGACCAATGGAACCAAATAGAACACCCAGAATTAAAGCCACATTATCTATGAACAACTAATCTTTGACAAAGGAGCAAAGAAAATGCAGTGGAGATTTTGATTTTAAAACTAAAAGATATGCTCACAATTACACGATTACACAAATTTCAATAGCACAGTAGAGAAAGGCAAGCATGGTTATGATTTCATGATGAAGCTTGTGCTTGTTTATACAGAGGACATATAGGGATTTCAATGTTGAGGGCTAGTGTAAGAAGGGGAAGAGGCAGAGGCAGAATTAGGCAGACTGTTGCTATGGTGATACAATTATTATTTCCTTTGACTTATCAAGAAACCCTGCAGCTAACTTTTCTACATACAGATATTTAACACAGTTTGAAATCCTCTTCAATTTCCTTTGTTCAAACAAAACTTATTCCTCTTCAACAGAGACACTTGTATTGAAGTTGTACTGCTTAGTACAGGTCTTCCTATTGTTCATTTCCTTGCTCCCCCAATACATAGACACATGCCCATAGTCATGCACCTGCAGGTCTGCTTACAGGCTGCTTGCCTTTAGGCATCCATTCTCACAATCCAGCAACTTTAAATTTTGGTTGCACATCATAATCCCATGCTGAATTCTTTAAGAATATAAATGTCTAGGCTACCCACAAAATGACAGAATCAGAATTTCTGGGAATAAGGTGCAGGCACAAGTGTGTTAACAAGACCCTTAGGAGGTTGTAATGTCCATCAAAATATGAGAACCCTTTTCTTAATTTACTTTGAAGCCTCCTGATTGTCAATCACTGTCTTAAGTCACTGCTTATTACCATAAGTTTTGCTCCTATTTTTTTTTTGACCCTCATTTTCAATCTTGTGATTGAGATTCTCAAACTAGATTCCTGGCAGTGTACTGCTTTGAAGTCAACTGACAGATTGCTCTGCTGGAGGGACTTGGTCCACTGGCAAGAAATTCACTTATTGCCTGGTACTGCAGGCTGCTGAATGCTAAGTGCCTACATTTCCTTCTTTAGCCTAATAATACACTTCCTTGGATTGTCTATGGAATTTTGGGAACTGGGTATTAGTTCTAATTTGTGGTGATACATGATACAGTCATTAAATCCTGCAATGTTATTAAGGAAGCGCTGACTGGAAAACAAGCAATGTCCCTACCATTATAGCCCCAAGAACAGTCACCAAACCCAAACCCAAATAGTAAATCCAGAAACATTATGGTCAGTCATCTATGTGATCCTCACTACAAAGGATATAAGTGCCCATGGATGTGTCCCATGAAGCACTTACCACATGACTACAACTTCTATCACTCTTTGTATTCCCAATAGGTTGTATATGCAGGAAAAAAAACATTTTGTTTACTATTCTCCATATCTCACATAGTGTTTAGCATATAATAGTATAGCAAACCTATCTTTTTGATAAACAAATGAATAAACAGAAATAATTGTAATGAGAAGACTCTCTATGATCACCCCTACCTGTACTTAATTAACTTCCCTTCTCAGTGACTGCATTTAGTGAATTCAGGGGAGAAAGTTCATGTCCTCCATGGCCTCCACATTTAATAATCTTCAGAGGCAAGGTTTTCCATCTAATTTGTCCTATAATGCCCAAACGTAGATTCTCCATGGTCTATGGATATGTCCATGTTCTATCACGCTAGATTCTGTTGTCACCGATAGATGACATTGTGAAGAAGCTTAGTGATGTCATTCAAGAAGTGCAGCATTTCTCCCATTGTGGTTGCCATTGAAGCCTGAAAATATGTATTAGTTGTCTAGGGCAGCCATGACAAAGGATCACCAACTGGGTGGCTTAAAAAACAGAAATTTATTTTCTCACAATTATAGAGAATAAAATTCTTAAATCAAAGTGTCAACAGGGTTGGTTTCTGCTGTGATCTCCTTCCTTAGCTTACAAAGCATTGTCTTTTCTCTGAATCTTCATAGGCTGTTTCTACTGTGCATGTCTGTATCATAATCTCTTCTAATAGTAACATCAGTCACATTGGATTAGAACACATTTTAATTATCTTATTTTAACTTAATTTCCTTTTTAAAGACTCTGTCTCCAAACACTGTCAAACTCACATCTGAGGGGTGAGAATTCAACAGATGAATTTAGATGGGTGGTGACAGTTCAGCCAATAACCTTTCCAAATGCCACATCAGAACTTGACTCCATGATCAATGAAAAATAGCAATGGGACCTAACCAATTTTTCACCCTAGAAGAATAGAGATGTAGTTTATCAGAGAAAATAGACCATAAAGTGAAATTTTAGCACAATTGCCCAAAACTACTACCGTAAAGCACTCCTGTCTAAGATAATTCTGAAGAGGCAGATCAGTGGACTTTGCCAATGCCTTCTGCTATTATTGGTGACAACTGTTGCTAGACATTTATCTTTGAAAATTCACTAATGGATATTTAGTTTATTTGAATTCCATAAATAAGGAAATACTATTTTGCAAAGCCCTAAGATGATCTGTTAAAATTACTAATGGTGCTCTGGATCCACACAGTACTACCCCTTATGGTTTTATTGATATTGACTTGACTTAACTCAAAATTAAATATAGTCCCACCATTGCCAGTTGTGTAGAGTACAGATGGACAGTGAATATCAAGCTTCCTCAATCCACCCATATTACTATTTCTCCCTCTACTGAATTAGTGACCATTAATCTACTAGAGGCATGATTTGAACTCAAGTGATTTGTAGTTTTGGGGATCATTAAAGACTGAACTATACTCAAATATTTGATTAAAAAATATCACATTTAAGAATATTTTTTCCTTATGGTGAGTCGAGTCATTGACTTTAAGGATGTTATCTCTGCCTTTCATTTCTGATGTATGTCTGTCTGTTGTGAAGGATACGTCGATGTTCCCTGAACGAAATCTGGCTCAGTGGGATAATTCCGGGATTTACTTCACCCCTTCCTCAGGATCCCCAATCTTTTATTATTAGCTAGTAATATTAATAGTTAATATTAATATTTTATTGTTTTCAACTTGAATAGTGAAAATCAAGTTTGTTTTTATAGTTTATTTTGTTAAAATGTATATGTACTGAAAACATTTTCAAAGAAACATATTACTGATTAATAAACACCCTCCCCTGACTCAGTCTCCCAGGTTCTTAATGGCAACCATTGTAAGTAAATCCTTTTTAATATTTTCTGAAAAAAATTCTCTTTTTTATAAGTTTATATGTCCTTAAACACGCACTGCAAACTATTCAAATCAGAACACATATTCACTCTTAAACTTGAATTTTTCCTATAAAAAATGTACTATGAAGCTCCCCCCAAACTGGCTCCTATAGAGAACTACTACTTCATTCTTTTAATGTATGTGTGTACCATGAATAATTTAAGAAATTTATTTATTGGATAACATCTTCCCCCACATTTTTGGTTATTCCAAATTTAGAAACAGTGAACCCTCTTGCCTATATGCACTTGCCACTGTGTGAGAAGTATCCAAGTCAGAGACCACAGAGTACCCAGCTCCTGTGTGGTGGCAGTCACACAGAGACTATAGGAACAGGATACGATGAAGTAGTGCAGGGCAAATCCTGCAAGGCTGTTCTTGGTGGCTATGGATACAATAGGTTCCTAAAGATGAAATACTAGTTCTAAGATATTCATTCACAATGTCATTAACAGTGAGTGCTTCAGATGACGTGTGTTTCTGGTGGCTTCTACATGGTAGAACTTACAATTCCACATGAATGGCCAGTCCTGGAGTTGTGTAACATTCAAATATGGCAGTCTTCATTTCTAAGCACTCTATAATCAGACTGATTTAATAGAATATTCAGTAAAAAACATTTTTTTCATTTGAATTTGCATTCATGTAATTGTAAGGGTGTTTGAACGTGTTTTTATGTATTTATAATTCATTTATATTGAGTTAAATTATAATTCATTGTCAGTGTATGTGTGCCCATGAGCAGGTGTGTATGAGTTCTGTTCATGCTGTTTGTCTGTTTCTTTTCCTGGTGTAGTCTACAACAAAATTGCTTACATATTAAAAACTCAAATATTAAGAAATGATCATTTTAATTGTGCCAGATAATTTTTATTTTTTGAACGGTATGTTTTATTTTTTTTAATGTTCATTTTTAATTAAGGAAACATTGGTTTACAACTCTGTATATGATTCAGAGGTGTAGGATCACACCCTTTCAGAGCATGTTTCCTCACCACACCTATCACCATGGCACCCACATTCCCCACTGTAATTATTCGGCCACCTCCACATTTTGCTCTCTACCCTTCCTCTCTCCCTCTGCTAGCCTCACTACTACAGATGTAAGTTTCACTCATGTTTCAGCCTACTGATCATGAAAAAGTTAATATAGCTTGACCTGAGTGTCTTTCATAAAAAGACATTTTCCATTCTATAATATAAAAAAAACCCATATTTTCTGTTAATCCTTTTAGTCAGTTTTGAAGTAATTTAAGACATGAGGTCAATATCCACCTTTATCTTTTTTCTCCAAATGACATTATTTTATGCCATCATTTATTGATTAACACATTTTCTTATTGACAGGAAGTATACTTTTGCTGTATACTAAATTCCCAGGTGTATCTGAATTGGTAACACCTTTATAGTTGAACCAGAACAGATGAGTTATACAGAATAGGGTGGAGGAGGAATAATGGATTCAGTTTGGGATTTGTTCATTTGAATTAATTTTAGGACAAGCAAGTGAAGAGGTCTATTAGAGATTTCTGTGTTTAGCCTTATTTTAAATTAGATCCTCACAGGAATTTAGTCTGCACTGCACAAGCTTGGTCAAACAGATTACCCCAACTTTGTCTCAGTTTCGCTATCATTTGTCTTATAGCAGGTACTTTCAATCAAACAGAGTTTAGAATAATAAATATTTCTAATTCCAACTGACTTTAGTAGATAATTCATTCATGACAATATGTATTTTTAACTAAAGAGAAGGTGTATAGAAATGTGTCATGTGAATAGACAGTTACTTATTTTAACAAATATTAAGAAGTATTAACAAGTTATTTAGAGGCAAAATAACTAATTTCTCTTTGAAGTCTTTATTTGGTACATGGAAATAATCTATCCTAGAAGTAGCTGTTTATGGAGAACCTTTGTGGGCAGTCATATTTTCATATAATCAAGGTATGGTTTTGACAAGTTGATTTTCATAAAGTTTGCAATGAAGCTGGTCTTTGGAAAAAGCCTTTAGGAACTTCACTTCAACTAAGAATACTACTGGGCAGAACATTCCTTTAAGAAGCTGAAAAGGTTATTGACTGTCTAGTTCTAATTTAACCTTGGACTGAGTGAGAACACTGAGTGATTGTAATCCTCTGTTGACTTTTAATTTCTAGTTAACGTTTAGCTAAAATTTCCTTCTACATTCCCTCTGTTCGTTACGAGGCACAATCCAATATCCAGCCAATTCATTTTCAAGTTTTAATTAGATTACCACCTGTCTTTCTTACATTTACATGAGTCATTTTGGAATGCATGTGCACCTACTGGGCCAATTTGTATGTGATGTAATAACACGTGACATATTGCTAGGTTATAGTTCTTACTTCTCAGTTTTCCCAGCCATCTAGAATTTATAACTGGATTTCAGATTCAGCGTGGAAAGAGCCTCATATTGGAAAGTATTTGAAAACTAAGAATATAATAGGACAGGATGGGATGAATTATGGACAAACTCTCATCAAATATTCAGAATATTGGTCACTTGGCAAAATATTAGAAGGTTAGGAATAATCTCTGAATGAAATATGCTTAGGTCATTTTTTTTAAGGCACTAAAATATATTTTAAGCAGAAGAAGACTTTAAGGGCTCAGACTGCAGGGGTTCAGGTAAATTTTACATAATTCTAAAATTAAGTATAAAATATTAAATGTGAAATTGGTATAAAAATCAATCTGGGGCATAACTAGATATATAGATGTGTAATTTATACTGTCTTCCCTCCTGGATATATTTACACAAACCCCACAATGTGACCTGAACCCTTATCTATGGGCACATTAAGCTAAGGAGAATTTATATGAAAATTTTAAGATAAGTGTTAAATAATACAACCACGACTTGTAATGAGAGGATTTAGCAGCAGTCAACAGAGCAATTGAAACTGCATGCAGTTGTATACCTTTAAAGTAGTTTCTAATTATGTAGATTTATCATCTCAAGAAATGAGGTGGTTTTCTGAAAAACTGCCAAAGGTCAAATGGATATAGCGCAAAGCTTCCAAACAATAGAGGTGTCTGAAAATTGTGTTGACTGAAATTCAAACCCTCCAATTCTTAAAAAGACCTACCAATGCTTCAGGTTCATGAAGAAGGTTCAAAGTCATGTTTTCTCTCATTAGAGTTCCTGGCCTTCAAAGCTTGTGAGCTGGACTCTTTTTCCCCATCTCTCTGAAGGTCTAAGCTACAGCAGAATTGTTACCAACTTAGAATTTTTTGCCACCTTGGAACTTTCCTCAAAGACCGTGCTCTCAAGCCTTTACCACTCTCCTAGTGAGGAAAAGCCCAGAAAATCTAAGGGCAGGGGAATACCAAGGAAACAAACTATTTTTATCCAATACCTGCAGTGTTTACAGATACCTGTCCATCTCTAGTCCTGCGTGAGAGGTTTTCTTAAAAATTAATTTTAATTAAATTTTTTTCTAAGTGAATGCCATCTCTAAGCTTGGAGTGATTACCAGTTACAACACGTGCATGCTTCACTGCTTTTGTGAGTCAGTTAGCTTTGAATCCTTTCCCTGATCGCAGGGGCTTAGTGGCAATGAAGGGACTGTCTTGACTGCACTCTGAGAAGCCACAGTTGATAAGTCTACTTTATCAACTGACCCAGATCTGGAGAATCATAGAGCAAGTCACAGAAACAGGATCCTGAACGGTTGTTTCAGGTGATGTTGGGTCTGTGGCTTGTGTTTCTTTGTTGTTTTCATCATGTGTGGGGATTGTGCTACTTAAAGCCTCCAAGACAATGCAGAGCCAGGCTGCACCTAATTTGTATGAAAGTTAGGAGAAATAGGGTCCATTTTTTTTAAATCAAAATCATGATAATAATATCTACATTTATTTAGAACTTATGTGACAAACACTGTGGTAAGCACCTATTGCATAAATACTTTAATTCCACAACAACCTCTGAGCTGGCTATTAGTATCCCTAGTTTACAGATTCTTACAGTCTATGTCTGAGTCATGATTCAGTCTAAGACCCCTGTGCATGGATTCTTAAACACTGAGCTACACTGCCTTTCATTCACTGCCCATGTAATAGAGAACAGTAAAAGGATGGAGAAAGAACATTTATGAATTGGTTTTGGTGGCCCATAGTCAGTGATTTTATCAAATGAGTACATAGTCTAAGTGGATAATATCCTTCAAAGCCTTCATTGCAAAAAAAAAAAAAAAAAAAGTGAGTTTAGTAGTTAGGAAGGGTTTGCCAGCCATTTATAAAACCCTTCTGTTTCCTTAGGTAACTAAGCAGAGCATAGTGTCCTGACCCAACTAGACAACTGGATGCATTGTCTTCTGTCCCCCAATCAGATCTCAGAGTCTGAATTGTTTCTAGTTATTGAACTATTCTCTTGTTCACTTGTGCATATCTGTGTCTCAATCATTTATATTCTTTAAACATGCATGTGTTAGCCTTATTATATACCAAGCACTATCCAAGGTTCTGGGGATCAAGAATGGAAGGCAGAGTCCCTGTCTTCTTGTAAGTTAAATAGAGGTGAGAGAGCTGTGTCATCAAACAACAGGATGATTTATTTAGAGATGTGTGCACAAACTTAAGTGAGGTCACCAGAGAAGTAACACAGTGGGGTGCTTTAGGACATCAAGGAAGACTTCTCAGAAGAGGCAGCATTTGAACTGAGGCTTGTAGAATGAATGAGTTTATCAGGCACACAGCCAGGGGAGGATGTTCCAGCAAAACATATGTAGAGGCAGGACAGAAGCACAGAGTTTAAGTGGATTCAGAGAACTCTAAGTAGTTTGGCATTGTTGACTTGCAAAGAGCAAGGCAGGAAATGATAGATGAGATTTGACATTTAGGCAGTGGCCAAATCTTGATGTTCTTGTGTGCCAAGTAAAGGAGTTTACAGTTTACTCTGTACATATTAGGGAAGCATTTTAAGGGCCTAAAGCCAAGGTTTCATGGTTTAATTTTTCATATTGGAGCTATCACATTGGCAGCAAGAATAGAAGATGGATTGGGGAGAGCTGATAGCAGAGGCAGGGGGCCAATAAAAGTGTTGGCTGCCTCACTTTGGGGAGCTTTTTGGCACTGGAAATAGCAATAGCCCTGAACTTTTCCCCAGAGTCTAGGTCAAACTTCATGGACTTACAGAGTTTAGTGCTGGTGAGATTAGGAGGGAGGTATGAGGGAAGAATCAATTGTGCACAGTATAATAACTAGAGTTTTGAATTTGAACCAAATGCATTTACAGCGGGAATGTCTTCTTAGCCTTCCCCATTGATAACAGCAATGTCATTGTAAAATGCAAAATTTCACTCTAGTAGCATTGTCATTTTCATCATGGTGCCTTAGAATCCACTTGGAGGCCAAGCTGATCCCTCCCTCCCTCCCTCCCTCCCTCTCCTCCTTCCTCCCTCCCTCCCTTCCTTCCTTCCTGTAAACTCCCTTGCATTGTGTCCAAGCTAAATTTATAAGAAGAGTGTAGGGAGTGTGTTTATTTCATGACTTAGTGTAAAATGTACTCTTATTTATTTCAGAGAATGACTGATCAGTTTATCTGTAGTTTTATAATATTTATGCACAGCTTTTCTGATTTGGTGAACAGGAAGTTTATTCCTCTCCTCTCTTAGAGGATATTTTCATCATCCTCAAACATGTTATACCCACACACATCTCAAAAGTACATTCATACATGTAAAAGATGAAATGTTAACTGTGAAGTTCTCTATGTTCCCTGGATGACAAAGCCTTAATTTTCTTATATTAAGTCATAATTAAAAATCCATCTTTTCCAAAATACTTGTACCATAAGGTTTATTTTCATGCTGATTCCATTATACTTGCATTTGTGTTGTATTTTTGTCATCTTAAAATAGTACTTCTGCCAGAAAATCAGCAGCAAAACAAACACTTTCAGAAATGAATATTGGGATCCAGCTGTTTTTTTTTTATTTAGTCATATTTGCACTTTTCCTTCTTTGTTGAAGTAACTGTTTTATGATGTGTTTTCTTACATCAGGACTTCAATCAACATTCTATCTGATATATATATATATCTGGGTTACGGACACTACATAGGTGATACTCACTGGCACTATAGCGGTGATACTATTATTTGACAGATTTCTCCTAAACAATGTGAATGGTCTCCATGTTTTGCAGTTGTGTCCTGTGTCTGTAGGGACATGCATGAGTCACATAAGAACTTCTGTAATCTAGACAACTGCCAGTTTCCATGTTCATGTTATTGATTCATGTTATTGATACACACTCAGCCATCACCCCTAATAAAACAAACCCATCTGTAGTGAGATGAGCAAAATGGAAAAAACATATAGGACGACTGGGTGGCAGGGAGCTTATACTGCACTGCAGTTAACTAATGCCTCACAGAAAGCACTGTGTTGATTGTCACAACTCATAAAGCTCAATTGATATCACCTGGTACTGATTTTCCTGAATATTCTGTGTCACTCATTATCTTCAATGCTAATCTGATCTTGTGGAAATTTTGTAATGTCATCATTTCATAAGACTGAGCCACATATTAGGCGGGAAGGGTGATACCTTTATTATATAATAGAAACAAGCTATTCTGATGAATATGGGCTATTAGAGAATTTGGAGTTAGACAGCCTGGAAGGTTCAGAATTCAACTTACTAACTATATGACTTTGAACAAGTTGTTCATATCCAAGTTTGTATGTTAAAAAAGAGGTGGAATAGATTCTTCCTAATCGATTATTATGAGGACTAAGTAAGAATATATTTGCAAAATGTTCGGCACATAGTTTAACTGTTTAATGGATATATATTTTCTCTCTTATTCTTCATGCAATACCAAGCTTCTCTTTTGACCTCCAATGAGCAATGATGACATTTAGGTCATGCAGGTTAATTATCTGGGTTATCATAGATCATGAAGGTGAAAAAAAAAACTGTCTTCCAAAGAGAGTTACTTGAACTACAACTGAGATTGTATCTTCCTCACTCCAAACAAGTCTAAAAATGTTACCCAAAGAAATTCTACTCATCTGTGCTGGCAACCACAAGCGAATGCTAATGGGAAACAAGTAAAATATAAGGACTATGCAAAAAGCAATTGTTCTTACAGTGACCAGAAGTTGATGGTAATTGTCATAGAAAGAGATAGAGCAGGAGCATTTAGGTCCTTTTTTCAAAGTCACCTTGTCAATATGTAATTAACTCTTCATTATCTTACAATTTGATCATTAAGTACCTTTTGCAAATGTGATAAAAAAGAACATATATACACTAAATAATTATTCCCAGGACAGAGTCTATTTTCCGTCAGAGCTGCAAATGCCAACAGATCTTGAGGAATTTATTTATTTGCTAAAGAATGTTTTTACATATGAATTTTAATTTCAGGCAGTCATAACTTAATTCAGGTGATTGAAGCAATGTAAAAGTTTTCCTGCTTCATATAAGTAAAGATTTAATTTTTTTTTCAGATTTTGTGAACTATGCTATTTTTCTACTCCTCGTTTCACTTAAGGTATTTTTCAAAAATTTAGTAGTCCTAGAAGTAAGCTGAAACTAAAATTTAGCATGGCAGTGCTACCCTAACCCTCACTATGTGTCTGGAAAATTAAAACTGCTGTCTGACTATATGAAGGGTTGTACAAGGGTGAATTATTGCTAATGTCTACAGAGCAAAATGTGTGATCTCCTCTGCCCCCTCCTACTATCTCTTCATGAGTAGCTGTGGTTAGAAATTTTGTTTGGTGTTTCATTTTTACTTGTACTACTTCATTGTGGATCTGGTTGTGAAGTCCACTGATTTATCTTCATTATAGACTATTTGAGTGAAAAGCAATTGGTTCAAGTTTCTTACTATCTCTGCTATCCTATATTTTTATCATGTTTTTACTCCTAATATTTTTTGTGTTTTCTCTGTGGTTTTGCTTGGTCAAATATGTCAGAGGTCAGCTTACCTTATTGTTCTTTTCCTTTTTTATATATAACTTTTTTATTATTATTCATATCTTTTACATTATTGTGTATTCCCCATGGGTTACCCACCACCGATTCACCCGTGAACCATCACCATAGTCCCTTGTGCTCTTTTCTCCCCCATTTTGAACCCTTATCCACCCCCCCCCACCCCCTTGCTGAATGTCTCTTTCTTATTGTTCTTTTCAAGGAATGTGATCTGGGTATGAACAATCTACTTTCTTTTTAAAAAAAATTTTTCTAGCAGTAATAATAATGATGTTATGGATGTATCTGAAGATTCAATACATAATGTATATAGTGGTTTACATGAAGTAAACCACTTAATGGAATTTGTTCCATTTAATTATTAATTTCATACATTTGACTTCATTCATGCCTAAAGTTTCAACACTTTCAGTTGATATAGCACTTTAGAGTTTATAAGGCCCTTTCATATATTTATTTCATGGTAGTGTTTTGCTACAAATTGAATGTTTGCATCCCCCCAAATTCCTATATTGAAACTCTAATCCCCAATGTGATGGTATTAGGAGATGGGGCCTTTGGAAAGTAGATCGTAAAGGTGGAGACTTCAAAATGGGTTGAACGTCCTTATAATAAGTGACACCAGAGAACTTTCAATCGGTTTGTAAAGGTACAATGAGAAGATGACTGTTTACACACCAGGAAGGGGCCCTCACCGGGAATGAAACTGAGTGGCACCGTGGCCATACTCCAGAAATGTGAGAAACATATTTCCATTGTTTAAAGCCACCCAGTCTTATAATCTATAAGAACAACCTGAACAAACGCATGTTCAGTTCCATTTTTCAGATGAATGAAATTAACAAACGGCAACTAAGTTTAAGCTTTTTGTGAGAAAGAATTTTTAATATTAGAATATATAGAAGTGGACGGTGAACTTGTCAAAAGCTGAACATGCTGACAGACTAGTCAGCATTAACCCTGCTGATTAATAAGCAATGGTTATGTTGCTCTTCAAAAAATTAAAAAGATATTTGCAGATGAAGGATATAGATATAGTCTAATGCTTGAATAATGAAATCATTCAGCAATTTATATTGTCTTTCCATTTAGCATAGAGATAAGAAAAGAAAATTTAGAAGGAAAGTGCTTTAGTCATGTTGAAAATGCTGTCATTTATGTAGACTGTTGTGTGATAGTGTGATTATCTAGTTCTTGCAAGGACTTGTATTACTTCAGTGACCTCTCTCTGAAATGAAAAATCTCAGTAGAAGAAGTGAAATTCTTGGAAAATATATGGGAAAGAAAAAGAGAACTCTGGCTTATTTTTCCGAGTCATTTTGAGCTTTGTTGTGAGTTTGGTTATACCTGATATGTTTTGACTTTTAAGATTTTTGAGAGTCAAACAAATGCTATGACCTCTTTCCCAGAAAAATGCAGAGATACACAAACTATTGCTTACCATTTCATGGGAGAGGGGGAGCATTTCAACCTTTGCCTCAAGATAAAAAACAAACCAAAATATGGTTTAGATTCTAAAATTAAATGTTTTTACAAAATCCTTTTAAAACTCTAAGTACACTTTTTTAAAATCAAGTGCTCATTAAGAAAACTTGTTAGTAAATGGAATATTCTTTTAAATATAAGCACTCATATATACATAAAAGCATATTCATCATTTTAGAATTTTGTATATGTTAATGATTAAAGTATTTTGAAGTATTTCCTTTGAAATACTTCGTGAATTAATGCTAATATGTTGATGATATCAGCAACTAGCATAAGGTTGTAGATAAAGTGCAGAACCCTCAATTACATTTGAATTTCAGATAAACAACAAATAATTTTTCAGCATAAGTAGTCCACACATTGGGAATTCCCATAAAATTCAAATATGTCCCCAATGCCATAGTCTGAGCCATAGTCACACTAAAGTTTATTCATTAATTATCTGAAATTCAAATTTAACTGGGTGATTTTTAAAAAAATCTGGGACCACTAGACTTATACAAACATTGCAATTGTTGTAACAATAGATTTATACCTCTCTTTCTCTCACTATTCCTGCTTCTTGCCTTCAGGAAGGATATATTACTCATATTTCATTCCCCCCATGTCTATTAAGGACCTTTGAACACAATAGATAATCACAAATTCTGTTAAATGAAAAGGTCATTCGATTTCTAAATAAGAAATTTGTATTTGCTCCAAGTATTTTAAAGGATTTATAAAAATTTGTATTTAGTTCAAGTATTTAAAGGAATTTCATATGGAGTTGAACGCCAAGCCAATCTTAACTGTGTATAACTTATTCAAGTTTAAAGTAAAATTGCAACCCAACTCTTTTTAACCCCAAAGCCTATGTTTTAAACTACTATCAATGTTTCTCCAGGGGATAAATACTGTATTTGAGGACTGGGATAAAGGGAACATATCTCAAAATTATAAAGGCTATATATTGACAAATCCATAGCTAATATCATTCTCAGTGGTGAAAAACTGAAAGCTTTTACACTAAGATCTGGTATAAGACAGGATTCCACTGGTACCACTACTGTTCAACATAGTATTGGAAACTGGAGGAGACCTTTTAATTACAGGGATCAGAACTTTATAAGGGGCAGGGCTTTGAAAGAAATAATCACTGGAATTTAGTGGGTTGGAGTCAGGTGTGCAATGCAGTCAGCAATACGTGAGGATAATCCTATGCAACAAAAAATTATTCTGGATCCTATAGGATTTTGAAATTACTTCCAGATATTCATGTGGGGAATCAACTCTTAAAAACTATTTGAACCTACCACTTAGCTCCAATTCACACAGGTATAGAGAATTTTGTATTTTTTTAATAGACACTGAATTTTCCAAGAATCAAACTAGTGGGTAAACAAAGAAAAGATTGTACCAAAAACTCTGCTACAACTTGATAACTGGTGTCTAAAATTTTTAACTCAAATGCTGATTAATGTTATTATAAATTAGTGAAATGACTATGTAAATCTGCACAACTAACTGGAAAGTAGTGGTTTCAAATCCAAATATGTCCAAGTCCCACATACAAGAGCCACTTTCCAGCTAAGTCCAGATCCAAAATGTAGTTTTGATGCAAGAAATGTTAGGAATACTGATGGTGTGCTTATTATATTCCTAGAATAATTACGTAAGTTAGTAAGTAAGAGGCATTAAGTACATTTCAATCATGACCATGTCTCTTGCATGGTAAGTTGAGAGGCTGGAAGGTAAAATATTTCTGGAAAACATCATTATCTGCTCAGCAAGACTTAATGCAGACGTTGCCTGTGGTAATGAAACCAAGGTCCATGAGAACCTCAGTTTATAGAACAATCAAGGTCATAATCGAGTTAGGTGAGTTAGGCATCAAGGATCTGGAGTTGTGTTAACAAAAGGGCTTCCCTAAGAATATTTCTTGTTAATAATTGATTTTCTATTCTGCCTATCCACACACAAACACAGCATTGGAAATCATCTTTTCTGGGCCGGAAGGTAGTGACTGAATATTTTCCATAATAAGCTCCTTGCTGCCCTCAGAAATATCGGTCTCCAGGGCCTCCCCGGTGGTGCAGCGGTTGGGTGCTGTGCTGTGGAGTTGTTGGCAGCGGCGACACGAGTTTGACGCCCGGCCAGGGAGAATCCCACATGGCACAGCAGACCTCTCCTGCCTCTCCCACTGCTCCCCTCAGCAGTGTGTTTCTGATCTGCTTGTTCTGCTCCCCACTCTGTCTCTGGTGAACCCTCTCGCTGCCCCACACCTCTGGCCTGTACCCAGCTTGTATGTATAAATAAAAAAATAAATCTTTTTTTTTTTAAAAAGGAAATATTGGTCTCCAAGTGAATGAATGAGCAAATGAGAAAACAAGAGTGACAGCAAAGAGCAAGTGGAGGAAGAAGTAAAGAGGAAGAAAATTAATACAGCAGAAATGATCTATCAGAGAGAGATCACAGCCAGCATCCCAGAAGAATGGAGTTACAATTACTTTTTTATAGCTGGAAAATCTGAAATATTATGGTCTTACAGATAAAAAAGGACAAGAAATGAAGTGTCCATTAAGATCTATTAACTTAAAGTCCCTTGCCCATTATACTAAGTCCTGCCTTACTCTCCACAAAATATGGGGGTACCTAAATTCCCAAATGGATCATGAATCTCTTTCAAATACCAGCTATTATGCAAAGAGAAAAATGACTGTGTGATTGATCCATAGTGGTTGTTTAGATAACTATAGGATTTACCTGAAAAAATAGTCTCAGGACGTAGGCTTTCTTCTGTAAGACTAGTTTGTTGAACAACAAAACTGTATGATAAAGATCTATAAAGTAAAAAGGTGAACTTCCTGGCATACCTGTTCCCCTTTGCACATTTGTACATGAAAGTTTTCTATGTTTAAGCTGTAACATTTTTCTTAATTGTGCATCAGGGAAACTGCAAGCTCTGATTTTTCCTCCTGAGCACAATTGAGGTCAGCTTCTGCAGAAAACTGGGACATCTCAATTATATAATCCCAGTTCAGTGCACATCTTCCTTATTATTTACAGCTTCAATCTTATTCTATATTGCCCATTTCTAAAATAAGAAACAGTAAATGACTTGTCTTATATGAATCTTGTTGATTTGTTGTTTTAGTTAGATTAATTTTAAATTGTTAATACAAGATAACATTGATGATTTCTAATAAAATATATTTTCTGAATAAAGAAAGACATAAATCTTATACAACACTATCGTTAGAAACCCACTATTTTGATCATATATCCTCTAGTATAATGGTCAAGAAGTCTAAATATCTTTTACTTCCTGGAGGAATGTGTATATTTGAAATTTGTCACAACCTAGTGAGCCTCAGTGCAATAGACATTGGGGGAAAGAGCAATGAAGAAAAAGACAATGTATGAAAATAGACAGATGAATCTGGGAAGCTTACTTGCCTTGGGGGAAAAGAACCATGAAATAGCTGCTAGCACCCTTGGAAAGTTTGTGTATATGCCTTATTATACCACTTAGATTTCTAGCCTGTCACATTCAATGAAATCTTTGCAGCCAACAAAGCTGAGACTGTCAGCGTGCTATACTATAATTTAGGGCTGCTCCCACCCTCCCCATTTTGTAACACTTCCAATGGAGGAAGTCTTGCCAGATATTTTTTCTAACTCCATTTAATAAAAGTATTTTCAGATTTCTGTAAGAACACCTCTGTGTTACTGATGTGCTGGGTCATCCAGTCATTCTTGGTAACATTCAGACTGTGTGTGTGTGTGTTGCTGAGTGAGGCCTCAATATGGAAAATTGCACTAGTCTCAGAGAAGTTATTATATATATATAATAACCTTCAAGTTCACTATCCTATTTGCAACATCTGCATTTAGCTTAATCCATTTTTCCATTTCTGTTTTTTCTCTGATGAGATTGAGATTACCCTTATTGGACCTTTTTTTTTTTTTTTTGACAGAAAACCTTCTTAGAGAAAGTGTGCATGTCTAGGAGTGCAGCAGCTATTGCCTTGGAGTTCCTTATGAAAGGCATGGAATTCTGTGTAGTTCTAGAGAGAACAATGAGTTTCTATTTCTCCCATCTTGTGCTTATTGAAGAAGGAGTGGGTGCAGCTTTTTCCCTGAGATTCCCTGCAAGATTCTCTCCCAGTCTTGGCTTGAGAGCGAAATTACTGATGGGAACCCAGACCATTCAGTAGCAGATCCACTAAAGCCTCCAGAATCCTGGTGTGGAAGCGAGGCCAACAGAGGAGTAAAGAGGATAACTTTGTCCTTGAAGGAATTTTCACATCCCGGAACTCTAAGCTCTTGGAATCAGTGAGATTCCACTTAGAGAATTACCCCCTAAAGAGGAAGAGGATGAATCATCTTCCTTCCTTCCAAAATTCCTCTTCAAGCTTCTTGTCTCCTTGGAAGGATAGCCACCTGCCACCTACCACCCACTCTCCTTCAACTACCATAGAATTGGCTTGTCTATTTTTAATGGATTTGGAGAAATGATTTTGTATATAGAGTTCATCTTCTCACTGCTTATTTTGGTAGGTGAGATGTATGCTTGGCTTAGGGATAAACTGAGATTTCCATCTTTGAAGTGATGCTGACAGGATCACAGCAAACTGACGTCTGAGGAAGGAAAGGGGAGATGAATCTCGATTCAGCACTCTAGTTGTGGCACTAAGTTATTTTGGGAATAGGATCTTCCTCTTCCTGCCTCTTCTCTTGATGTGTGTCCTTGTTTTCTTGCCTCACACACATGTTCAGAGGTTCTCAGTGTCTTCAGTTAATTTATTTTCTTAGCTAGAAAAGAATAACTACTTCTATTCACATTTTCCTCTTACTATTGCCTCTCTCACTTCGGTAGTTTACACTGTTACATTTCAATGATTGTGTACTTGGTTTAGGTATATTTTGTGAAAGTATGGTTCTCCCCGCTTCTTGATCTAAGAGAAGTCTCTCATTTACACACTCTCTCCCCTCCTTTCTCCCTTCACTTTCTGCAAAGACTGCAATATGCTTTCAGTCATCACTGTTGACACATCAAAGAAATATGACTTTATTTTTTCAAAGAAAATATGAATCATGTAGTGTTCCCCACATGGACAGTACCCTCCTCTGTTAGCTAGCTGTACAAATCTAAAATTCTGAGCTTTATTTTATACACCAGCTATGGTCAGATTATTAGGACTTTATAGTGCAGAGCACCACCCTCCAGGATATGAGCTCATCTTCTCTGAGAAGCTAAGTGGGGTTGAGCTGGGTCAGGTCTTGGAGGAACGCACTTCTGATGAAAGCTGAGAGACTCTCAGGAAGGGACAACAATTCCTCATTCTGGACAATGGCCTTCTTTTTTGATAAGAACACTGCAGTTGAAAATTAAAAAGCAATGATAGGCTCATTGTTGGCACAGAAAAATCACTTAGTTGAAAATAAACTCTGATTTTACACAGAGACCAAACATGAAACTTCAACCAAACAGCATAGAAATAAGGTTCATTCATAGTTCATTTTTATGTGTTACACAGATCAAGTAAATAAACAGAAATAATATTTCCATTTCAGTTTCTATTAATTTTTGACTCAAGTGAACAACTTTTAAGGCATATGGTATGATCAGAATGTGTTTAGCTTGTCTTCTGTGTTTATGATACTTTGCATGGCAGTTGGTTTTCTTTATGATGCCCCTGTCTTTACAAGACCTTGAATATCTTTGTATCTTTTTCTGAAGACTTACAGTAAAATGCATACTATTTGTGATTCAAAATTAACTATTAAACTATTATGGCAGCACCAGGGTACCAGAATATTTAGAGAATCAAAGTGTCCCATTCTCTAGTTACAGAAATAAATGAGAGTTTATTTTCTGGTTATGATGAGACAAAGGACGGAGATAGGGGGTGGCAGAAAATGAATAATCAAGAGCAACACGTAAGCATGAATCTTGTAATTACACTCTGCCCACTAAAGGTTCCTGTGAATATCACAGATTCAACTCTCAATCTCTCATTACTCATCATTGTGCCCCTTTAGCGCTTACTCGGCCCACTGTGAGGGGGATGGATTTACAGTTGCAGGCATCCGAGTATGTATCAGTGACAGCAAGATTCCTGCAGGTTCATTTCAGCTGCCAAAGAAATGACTTTGCTGAATATTGATTCCATTCTGCTCTAGGTGCTGTCCTTGGAGGCAATCCCTGTTGACAAACACACAGACTCACACTCACACATTCCACATGACAACTGCACATTGCCTTTAAATGAGGTTGGCCAGCAATGTTCGAGAATCGACTGTGGATAGAGAACTACTCTAGATTGTGTAACTGTCCCAGTGGTGGTGGATGTAAGGTGATTACATCAACAATAACTTGTTTTTTAACTTAAAGATATTGATGGTTTATGAGAAAAATAAAATAAAAATTAAAGGTTACTAGTAAATATAATAAGATGGGCAATGAAATATATGCATAAATCAGTACAGTAAAGGCATAAATTCTATAATTTCACATGAAGAGAAGGATAAAGAAGGAGAAGTTAAAGGGTGGCTTGGAGAAGACAGTAGATAGCATGACACACCTGTAGTGAATGTCAAAATAGATAATGGTAAGGTTAATTGCCCCCCTAGTTTTATGGGAGAGACATAGAATCAGTTTATGTAAAGTAAATGAATGTCCCAGGGCAGGATGTCCAAAATTGTCATTCTTAAATTCCATGCAATGTTCAGAGGTATTTCTTATATTCTCTAAAAAAAATGGTTTCTGATTTCAGAAAGCAGAAAGCTATGTGGTCTCAAAGATTAATAAATGACATCAGCAATTTAAGTGTTCTGAAAATTCTTTTGATAATACATCTCTCTGGTTTTAGTTCTACTTTAGTTCTACTTCCATATTCCCCCAACCATTTCATTAGGAAGCTTTATTTTTGTCCTGGGAATTTTCTATGACACACAGTTGGAGAAACAAATAGAATGCAATCATCAGAGAGGAAGATGTGGAATGCTTTTTTCTTCCTTGCTAGTAAAAACTTGAAAACGTTTTTCCCTGTGGCCCTAAGAGTTTGCAAGTTTCTACCTACCTAATCACCCCATCTTTTAAAATGTCCTGCAATGATTCATGGTAACAGCATTTGTCTCTTTCAAAAATATTTAGCATCTGAATGCCTTTATCAAGTAGGCTCCTGTAATCTTTTAAATTTATTTATTGATCTGTACACCTAATCATCATTTAAAAAAAGGCAGTGGTAAACAATATATTATGTTGTCTAGGCACACTGTATATTGAGGAACATGAAGTCAGAAAGACAGGAATCGTTGTTCAAAGAGCTAAGAAATCATGACAAAATCGTAACAGAAGTTTAGTTATTGTTTTTAATTCACCATTTACTAAGATAAAGGTGGTAGAAATTATTTTTATTCATCTGGATTTAATATCAAGTTGAATAACTTTCCCATGTATCACAGATTTGATAATATGTGTTCAGTTGTCCCTAATATAAACATATATACATGTATAGATACCTACATGTACACAAGCTCATATGTGTATGTCTATATGTCTAAATGTATGTATATGAAGAGATCGTGATATTAACTAATTTAAGAATTGACAACTGAAGTGTCACCAGTAACATTTATCTCTAAATTTTCTGTAAGTGTGACATGTTGCATTTTGTAAGTTAGCATTTATAGTGTGTTACTTTGAACATGATTGTCACTGAAGCAAAATTTATCACATTGTGTCATTATAGTACAATGTTACAATATCATTCTATGATCATTAAGCTGTTCATTATATCTCTAAGGAGAGAGTGTCACTGGCACACCGGTTAGTGAATGAAGTCTCCCCATTGGAGATAATATATGGATAGTACCATTTTGTGTGTGGGAAGATCAGGGCAGCTGGTTTGCATTGTCTATCAAAAATTAGAGAAAAGTAGCTAAACTCACATTTCAGTCACTTTAGGTCACTGGTTTTTAAAGTGTATCAAAAATATTCCTCCCACTGGCAATTCCAGAGAGACACACATATGAAACTTCACAAAGGTGACTGCAAAACATTAGATGAAGGCACAAGGCAAGGAGACCTGAGACTCGTGTGTGAGTGTTCCTGGCTAGTTTACTTGGAAGAGCATGAGACTGTAATCCCAGGATTGTGGTTTTAAAGTCTATATTGGGTGGAGTTTTGATTGCCAGTGAAAGATTATAGAGGAGAAAGGAAGGAGAGAAAAGGAGAAGATAGAAGATGGTAGAGGAGGGAAGGGGAGTTCAATTCATACATGGAGCTTGATGTGTCTCACTGACATACATCACATAGTCAATAATCTGGTCCAGCGCCTGGCATCTCCCTAATCTGGGACTCAGCTTTACTTAAAGATTAAGCAGGAATACTTCTAATGTTACCTGTCTGGCTAGCTTAGTTGGTAGAGTATAAGACTTTGGAAAAAAAAAAAAAGATTGGGGGTTTGAGCCCTATGTTTGGTGGATGCTTTATTTTTCCCTTGTGTACCTTGAAGGGAGTGGGGCAGGGGAGGGGGAAGAAGAAAGGAAGGAGAGGAGCGGGATAACCGGTGAACATGTGTGAGTCAGGCGCCAGCTTCTCTCTGTCTCTCTCCAAATTAAATGGAAATTTGGAATAATAATTTTTTTAAATGGGAAGAATAATAACGAGACTCTGAAAAGGTTGCTGGGCGGACAAATATCACATGTACAACATTTTAAGACCATGGATCAGTATTCCTTATGAGGTATCTAGTTTTCATTCTTGTCTTTATCATCATTCAGGTTCATTATTTTAATCATTTTCCAGTTTTGAATAATTTAATTAATATAGAGTTAGTATTTCATAGAACTTCTTTGAAATGGAAAAAAAAAGCAGGACTGTTATGAGTAGTAGTTAAAAGGTTATACCATGGAATCTTGGGTGAATAGAGATGCAAGTGGCATTACAATCTGGTTGCTCTTTTTGGAACATGAAGTTGTAATACTTGAGAAATAAGAAAGTGAGAAGGAAGGAAAAGCATGAGACTGTAACAGATAAGAGAGCATACAATATTCATATTAGATACGCATAGTTCCAGGACATGACAAAATCTGGCATGTAAAATTGGATGAGAGTAACAAAAAAGAAAGAGGTGAATTATTTATCTGTAAATTTGGATTTTATGATTGATTTCATAAAACTATGGTAAAGATTGAATAAGAGCCTATATAAAAAGCTAAAAAGCATGGCTGATATGTAGCATGTGATCAATAAATATGACTTTTTTATGATATCCATAATTATTTTTAAAGTTCCTTTCATCATCTACTTGGTAACTGTTAGACTTGATGAGTATCTACCCTCTACACAGATAACTCCAAGTAAAATACTGCAAGGTTAGAGGTAATTTGTAAAACAAGGCTGTTCACTCAGTCTTCTGGAAAGGAGAATATTATGGAAGAGATATATCCCTCTATAAAACTTATTCAAAGAAGGAGATGATGGCAAGGCTGTGTCTGTCTCATCAGGAATAGTGTCTGGAAAGTCAGTCATAGGACAAACCGATGGTCAAAGAAAGAATAAATGCACCACATGTAATCTCTGATTAATGGTAAACACAAATTACTATATCTTCAAGCATTTATTGAGCATCTTGACAAATCAATATTCAAGTTCACTGCAGGTGTTTAGTGCATGCTAAAGATAGGTGATAGACAGACATGGAGAGGGGGTAAGGGGAATTGACTGATTGATGGAGTGAATAAACAAATCAAATAATACATAAAAACCAAAGGTATTTATTCAACTGACTTTGCACTAACAGACTTGTAATCTTTCTACTTTATGCAAGAACACCTTAGAAAATACAATGTTTTTTTCCTTTGCTATGTACAACCAGATTCAATGTTCTCATACCTGTGATTCCTTTTTGAAAATATTAAGCCAAATGCTTTTAAGAAAGTCAGCATATTATACATGTTTCTCCTTGTTTTGAACTAGTTAGTGATACATGGTTGGTAGGAAGGATTTTGACATGAAACTTCAAAGTCAAAAAAGTTTTAACAGGCAAAATATGATTCTATATATGAAGTGAAAACTGTACTACAAAAACAATGTATGAAAAAACAAAAAGACAAAAAAAAAACATGTGCATCAAATAGGGCCTCCCTGGTGGCGCAAGGGATTAACTCTCAGCACTGTGAAGCTATGGGCAGCCACTGCAGCACGAGTTCAATCCCCAGCCAGGGAGCTTCCCACATGGTGCAGCAGACCTCTCCTGCCTTGCTATTGGCTGCTCCCCTGAGCAGTGTATTTTAGTTAATCCTCCTGTTCTACTCCTCACTCTGTCTCTGGTGAATGCTCTCACCCACCCCACACCTCTGGCCTACACCCCAGCTCTTGTATACATAAATAAGTAATTTTTTTAAAAAAGTGTATCAAATAGAGTCAAAGGGTTAGTGACCTAAATTTATGAACAGTTCCTCAAAACAATAACAAAAAAATACAACTAAAAAAGGGATAGGATAGAATAGGGAGTTCTGACAAAGAAACACAAGACTAGCATATAGAAAAATGTTCTGCTTTTCTGTGGCAAAAGAAATGTAAACTGAGTCAACAATGAGCTATTATTTTTTACTTTATCAGGCTGGTAAAAATCTATCGTGTGTTTGAAAGTATAATAAAATTACCATGAATCTAAATCAAAAGAAATTTTGGAGGGAAACTTTTCAGTGTATAAATTCTATGCATATATCCTTTGATGTAACAATTCTATTCCTAGTAATTACTTTTATAGAAATATTTCTAAAAGGTAGTTTAAATGAATGCAGTAACACATAAAGATATTCCTTGCAGCATTATTTGTAATAATGAAAATGCAACATTATTTGTGATGTAAGTACACTGGGAAAAAATGGAAACAATTGAGACACCTGTCAATAAAGCGGTACTGAATAAATTGTGGTTTGTATACACTGTAGGAAGACCAATAAACTAGTGAAAGAATGAAAATCTGCAAATCTTGACTAGGAAATAGTTCTATAACATTTGGTATAATTGATAAAACCCCACATAATATGATTTTGTATTTAGGTAAATATATGTAAATGAATTCTTTTATGTTCTTTGGATTTTTAGTATTATAGAATTTTTTTAATTAAAAGAAAATAAAAAAAAAAACTCCAGCAAAAACACTTCAGATGAAATGGTGACCAAAGGAATGACATTTAGCTATCCTTATGCCTTTTGAAAGCAGTTCTCCATATTAAGAAATAAGCAGACTCTAGCAGATTTTAAGTAGATCAAATCCAAACTTGCTAATATTTCACCATGCTCCATTGATCACTTCTCATCATTCCCCTGAATTAGTGTTGCCTTCAAATTGCTTCCCCTTTTCTATGGTTGACCGACTGCAGCATCTATTCTCAAAACGGCAATCTTAGTGGTCTTTAAAGTCACATTATATTCAAATCACCACCACCTTTACCCCCTCAGTGGTTTCCTATTATATCCAAGATAAAATCCTAAATCCTTAACTCAGCTTGTAAAGCCTATGTTTGCTTGTCTTCTACACTTTTATTTTTTGGTCTCTTCTGTGACCTTGCCTTACTTTACTCCGGCCACCGTGAACCTCCTTCATTTGTTCAAAGGCATTAAGTCCTTTTCTGCCATAAGATTTAGGCACATGCATGCTTTCCACGTTAGTTGAAATGCAATTTCCCTGCCCAGCACTTCCCAATCCTGCCCCAAATCCCCAACCCTTTCTTGGCTTCTAGTAAGACTAGCTTACTCTTCAACTAAACAGGACTTCCTCAGACAGGTTTTCCTTGATCTTCTTTATTAGTTAAAGTAGGTCCCTATCAGTTTCCCATCTCATTAGAAGTACTTTTCATGTTTTTCTTTAGCTTACTTGTCATATTTTATAATCACATTTCTACACGTTTTCTTGTTTAATCTTTTCCTCTCTACGACCATATTCATGCCAGTAAGAACTTCATCTTTAATACAAACAAGCCTACAAAATCATTTTCTAGTAGGATACCTGGCAGAATAATAGCTATTTTTGAATGATGAATAAATGAAGGACTACTAGCCCCCTCTTGTTGATTTTTACTTTTAAAAGAGCTTCTCTAGCCCACTTCTGTGAACAAGTCACAATATTTGAAAATAATCTAGAACACAAAACCAAAGAACCATAATGCAACAGTATTTTAGTTAATGAACTGAAATACTATTCTGGGTGAGTAGAAACTTCCTTGGGTACCACTTAGAAAAAAAGGCTTTTCATATTTTCTCCTCCCCTAGAAGGGTGGTTAGTTGCTAAGTAGTTGTGCTGTTAAGAACCTCAATTATCAAGGGAACCCAGAAACCCCCCTGATTAAATTGTTC
The DNA here is from genome assembly GCA_004024925.1 of Scalopus aquaticus. Classification (NCBI taxonomy): domain Eukaryota; kingdom Metazoa; phylum Chordata; class Mammalia; order Eulipotyphla; family Talpidae; genus Scalopus; species Scalopus aquaticus. The sequence continues at coordinate 26,365 of PVIJ01002953.1, forward strand.
TGTCTTGACATAATTTATTTCTGGTAATTTAACTTTTATATCCTCTACCTTTTAAAATAGGACAAGAGGTAATCTGTTCTCCACCCTTATAATTTAGAAGTCTCCCTTTGAGGAAGGAGGTGATAAGATGAAGAAAGTAAGAAAACTTCCTACCAAAAATATCAATTCTCTGGAAGGAGAAAAACAAATGGAAATCTAATCTTGTGTCCATTAGTCAAATGCTGCTTTCCTCTCTAAGATGGGTTTTGTGAAGGATTTTATTAGTGTCCAAGTTTTCTTCCCAAACTTCCAAGTTACATTTGTCCTTCTCTCATTTAAATTTCCATTCGAAACATCTGCATTTACATTTGATACTCATTCTGAAAGTATTTTATTCTAAGTATTAATTAAATTACTTTGAGTGATATGCAATAGAAATCAGAGGACTCAAAAGAAAAGAGAAGGAAATATAAAAGAAATGTGCTGGATAGATTCTCAAACATCAATGAAGATTTGAACAATGAAGTACTAGAAGACAAAGCTTCTCCAAATATATGTGATTCTCCCCTAAAATTGCAGAACGAATGTGTCAGTGCCTTCCTCTTGGTTGTCTGCTGGTTAAAATTCTAAAGCAAGGCACGGTTCCTATATATGCCTTTGATTAGATGTCCACTTCAGTGTCCAGTCAGATATTGTCAGCCTGATCCACTTCTGTGATTTGAGTTAGCAGAAAATCAGTGCTTCGAGGACATCTTACTAGATGCTCATCACACCATCTATGAATACCTGTTCAAGCAATTACTTTGTTGATTATAATTAAAAAAAACTAAAATATAACTACACAATTCACTGAGAGGCTTTGAAAGAGCCAAATTCTAGAGTGACAGAATTCTAGAGTAACATACTTTATTCAAATACAGAGAAAAATATAGGAAAATGAGGTACACAGGGAATCCTTATCTTTGGGGTTCAATGTTGACTTTTAAGTAAAATGGCTTCATATTTCTTGTCTCCAGTTAAATAGAAGAAAGGATATTTTTTGGTGCACATGATATCTTCTTGGTTTTGACTGACTTTCTCCCTTATTAACACATTCTCACCATCAGTTCTTTTGGTCGTCTTTGATTTCATTTTTCCCTCAATTATCCTTGTCACTTCATGTTATGGTCCTTACCTTATCACCTCATTTGCAAAGATTGACATCTGTTACTAGGTCTTATCTAGAGTTATTTTACTTCTTTCATTTCACCTTGATGTGTGCAAGAGGGATCTTCCTAATATACAACTTTTGTCATCATAGTTATCTCCCAAAGACATTTAATCCTCTTTGTTTTCCTACTTAATTGTAATTTCCTTTTCTACTCTGTTCAAGTACTTTGATAGTCTGGCCATTCTTAACCACAAGGCAGTCTCTAATTTGGTAGATTTGGTTAGTCTTGATTTGATTTCTACTTGGGTTTCTACTCGTAGTCTGAATGCTTGGATCATTTTGACCTCTTATTGTCTTCCTCTAATTATATCCACTCAATTACTCCCATTCTCACCTCTTGCTTAGTGTTTTACTGACCTAGAATACTATATCTCATCCTTCATGTTCACCTGTTGAAATTCAGGAGGTTATTCTAAACCCATCCCAAATTGTAATATCCTTTGAGGTCTACATAATGTCCACTATTCATCTCATTTATAAAAATTATTTTCTTTCTGAATTTCTTATGCATTACAGTTGTGGAAAAACTATCCTCTTCTTTAATGTCTGCACACTTATTTGAAAATGTAATATATCAATATATAGAAAGGCTATGACACTCTCCTATTCATTCATCATTATTAACAAATATGTATTTTAAGTTGCCTACATACTTGACATTATTCTAGATGATAAAATACAAAGAGAAATACAGGTAATGAAACCTAACCTTATGGGGATTTAATTCTGGTGGGAGCCTGGATAAAATGAGAAGTGGTAGAAGATGAGGTAGGACACATATGTGGGGCCGGACACTATAGGAATTCAAAGCTATGCAGTTCAGGAAAGTAGCAAGATGACTTCCTCTTCTCCTCCTCCACTTACCCTCCTCCTCCTCCACCTACCCTCCTCCTCCTCCACTTCCTCCTCCTCCTCTTTCTCCCCCTTTTGCTCCTCCTCCTCCTCTATTTCTCCCCTCACCTCCTCTCAACCTGTTATTCTCTCCCTCCAAAATGACATGGATTTTATTCTAAGTAGAGTGAGTGATCACTGATCACTGAAATCTGTGTATAACAGAATTGTGAGAAGGTAAAAAAAGAAACAAAAAGAGCATGCAAAAATCTAAGAATGAGTTGATAATGCCTTGACTGTGGTAGCAGTAACGGAGCTGAAGGATTTTTCATTGTGTTAATGTGTGTCCTCTCTTACATTAGAAACCACTACAGATGGATCCCACATCTTAACCAGGAGGTATTCCATTCCACAGATAAAAACACAAAGCAGATCTCCCATGTATGTCTGTCAGCAAAGTGACTGAATTTAATTTTATCTATTTATTTAAAAAATAATGATTTGTGAGCTAGAATGCCGGTGATATATAAACGTTGAATTGACTGTTCACTCTGTTAAATATTTCCTTTCCTCATCATGATGGATTTCTGACAGTTGATTTGTTAGATTTTGCAGGTAATGATAGTTACTCAAGACAAACCCAATCTATTAAGTTAAAACTTGCTTAAGTGTTTCAAATTTTAGATGTGTCCTCAATATGTCATAATAATTTAAGAATTTTTAATAAGAAAATCTTAAAGCAATGTAAGAGAACTGAACATTTTCATCTTCCCACAAGTGTGTTTCTTTTTAGCCCAGTGTGTTTGCTTATATAGATCTAAATACCATGGTAATGTTTCAAATAATTATATAGCCCCTAATGTATAGTTTTTGAGTAGGATGTGCCAATGATTAAAAATCTATGTATGGAAATAAAGCTGCTGCTTACGAAGGCTGCTAAGTCTCAAGATTGTGCTTGGGTGTGTAATTCATAATTCTTTTTATAACTCCAAGTTGACTGCTTGAAAACTGATCCTTCCCAAGTAATTATTTTTAATGTAATTGTCCACAGGGGAAAAGCATGCATATAAGTAAATTGAGCCAAAGATCTAAGTGATCTGCTTCTCAGAAATCAAAGCTTTAGCTGATGGAAAATCAGGAATATCAGATTTTCAGTGTTCAACTCTCCTGAACAAGTTGTAATCCAGGCAGGGAAATCAAAATTACGGAATATACAAAAGCACTTTGAAGAATTCAAACAATTGTGTCCATGCCCTTCTTTTTATTTAAAAAAATCAAAACAATCTTAAGTCTTCATTCAGAACAGCTCCAAGTCCTTGCATTTAAAGAAAAGTTTACTTGGAATGGGTAGCTAAATATCAAAATTCATTTCACCAGTCTGAACATCAATTACCTTGTTTTAATTTATAGAGGAAAGTCTTGTTGGGGGGAGCCTCCATCAACAATTTCTACAAACACCATTTGAAAAAATAATTTCTAACCAATTATCCATTATTAAAATATTTCCCAAGCCTGAATTATGATCCCATTTGAATGACACTCCCACAAAATTTTAGAGGTGAGTGAAAATGATGCTGGAGACCACATAGTTCAATTTCCTCATTTATTGTATCAGTGGGCAAAATAGGCTGACTTCCTGTGACAAAAATAAAAGAACTGACAATTGAAAGGGGATCCATGCACTGAATCTTCACAATAAAGAAAAGCACTGTTTATTGTCTTACCTGAACCCTTTTGAAGCAGTGCTAACTTCAACCTCTGGCCTCCTGAAGCTGAGACGAGCACTCCTTACCCACAGTGTGTTTGGTTGTCTTCATTTTATTGTATTTTTGAAGTCATGCCACTAATTCAAATGTATAAATCAAAGATATTTCTGTGATTTTTATATGTTCTAGACACAGTTTCAAACACACCGTAACTGTTAAATTGCTTAATTGTCATCACAACCTTATCAGTACACATTTTTTTTCTTTTTTACAGATGAGAAAACTGAGGCGCATAACTGTTTAGTTATACATCAAAAACAACTATTAGAGTATAGCTATAAATGTACATAACACAGATATATATCCATTTATTTAGGGCTATTCAAAGTAGTTACCTTTTAAGATTTAATCAACCAAGTTTTTCTTCTTAAATGTGGACCACATACAATTGTGATGTCAGCTTTTTATTTGAGAATGGCAATAATTCAGCACTAGGAGTTCAAATATCATCAAGGAAGGTTGTCTGAGAGGTAGTGTACTCATGTGGGGAACATACTTCCTAATTCAAAAATATTCATCTGGAAGACTTTATCTGTTTCAATCTTGTCTTTATCCATAGTTATCAACACAGTACTTTTAACATGGTAGGAACTCAATAGTATCTCTTGAATGAATAGGAATTTTAATGTGGGATGAATGGTTGAATTATAAATAAGTTTTATACCTGAAGATGCTAAAGATTTTTATTAAGGCAAATCTGGTGACTTGAAATAATTCATATAGTTTCCCCAAATATTACCTATTCCTAAACTTTTTACCTATTCCTATACTTTTTGGGACAAGCATTAGTATTATAGATATTAAGTTTAGAAATCAATTTGTTATCTTTTTGTAACATGTGATTCAAATCACACTGTTTAAAATTTGAAATGTCAGAAGTACTTGTGAGAAAATGAAAAATTTTAAACAAATTTGTATCATTAACTTTTTTGCTTAAATCAATTTTCTTTAAAATCAGCAAATTTAACAATGGCAGATCAATTTAATACACAGATTGAGAAATTTTTGCTGAGGAAAATATAAACAAGATAATTTTGTGTTTATTGAAATCCAGAATGGTGACCCAGAGCACAAATAAATACATGTTAATTTCATTTGACATGGTTTGTTCTAAGTTGTTCCCAGAATTTGTAAAATTTAGTTACTGACTTAATTCAGAATCCTTTCCAAGGCTGTGGACTGAAGGTCTGCATGCCTTCACTTGATCATTTGGGTCAGAGTTTCCTTCTCCTATTCTTTGAAAATGGTTTCCTGGCTTCAAAGAAACACATGGTGTGGAATTTTGTAAGAGATGAATTTCACAATCATTTCTCCTCTTGTTCCATGATGCAGGAAAGATTTGCCATGTATCAGAGAAGATTTACCATGTTTCCAGAAAAAGGCATAGAGGTTAACCTAATCTACTTGGTAGCCCTTCTGAAGTGACTTGATGCCCCCTAAGACAAGCCCAGGCTCCAAAGATGACACCATTTTTTCTTCCAGAAACTCCTGTCCTGAGTATTGCTAAGTATCACTAAATTGTAATCCTACAGAAACAGAAAAAGTGTGAACACCCTTCCTCTGATCAGCAAAGGGTTCTGTGCACAGGATTTCAAAGCTCATGAAAGATGTCTGCTGGTCAGTTCATCGCAGCGTCTTTGTGCACCCCATTAGCTATGCTGTTAGGAATTCCTTTCGTTCTTTGTGTGCTGTGAAGCAGAACAATAGGTCACTCTCCTCTGGAATAGCTGTTGATTCCTTCAAAGTTCAGTCAAAGCCCATATTTTTCCCCTCTGAATAATGCATGAGCTTGGTTCATCCATGTGCTGCTACTCTAATATAGAGGAAACTTCCAGCAGCTTTTAGCTTTTGTCTGATGTCACTGAAAAGACTCACTGGTTCAAACAGGAAGACCTTGTGACCCAACTTTGTTGGCAGAGGGTTGTGATGAAAAGGTAGGTGTGTGAGAAACCCAGAGGCATAAACATGGGCATGCAAGAGTGAGGAATGCTAATCTTTGAGACAACATCCAATTCAACATCGCTCACCTCCTGGCTTCATGCTAGATGGATAGGTAAGTCCTCCTGCTCCACCCACAGCAGTGAGCAGATGTTTTGTGGTGGAATTAACTCCTCCATTTCCCCTTTGCAATTTAGAGGTTCACGCTGCTCTTAGCTCTTTTTGTTCCATAGGGACACTGGCACCCATGTGGGACCAACCTGTGTTGCTGTATTGGTCACCTGTGTATTAGTTTTCTATGGCTGCTGTGACAAATTGCCACAAACCCAGGCCGTGTGTGTGTGTGTGTGTGTGTGTGTGTGTGTGTGTGGTGGGAGTGAGGGGATCAAAACAACACAAATATATTCCCTCACTCTTCTGAAGCCTGTGAGTCCAAATTCAAGGTAGTGAAGAGGGTCATGCTCTAGGGAAGAAGTTTTCCTTGGCCTTTCTCTGTTTCTGGTGTTTCCTGGTGTCCCTTGGCTTATGGCCTGGATAACTCCATTCTCTGTTCTGACTCCACTTCTCCATCTTCCTTGTGTGTCTCTACACATACCTGAATCTAGTATGACTACATATGAACTAATTACCCTTATTTCTAAATAAAGTCACATTCTGAAGCTCCAGGAGGACATAAAATCTGGGGGTATGCTATTAAAATGAGTATAACCTATAAAAGTAGAAAAAAAACATAATTTATGGACAACCCTCTGCCCATCCAACTGTAGTCTCCAGAAATGTGTAAAAAGCATGTTTAGTGTTAAACCTTTAAGAGGAAGATGAAAAGCTTTTAAGGGTTGTATCCTCCTTCCTTGGGTGGAGGAAACACATTCCCACCTGTGCTTATTATCTTTGTAGATGAAATGGCTTTTTCTCTGGCTATGTTATAAAACATATCCTTCAAGTCTCTCCTTTCATACTACCTTTTCCTAGGGCTGTTTATTCCAGAGGATATTATGCTTTTAACCTCATAATAAGAGGAAGAGTTTTATGGATTTGGAACTGCTAGAGGTTCCCAAAATTTCAGTCCCAGGATGTTTATTTAGGGGCGACATGGAACAGCCAGTGAAGAATCCTAAAATCTCAGTTTGAAGTCAGTTAAACTTTTATGTCAGAGGGTACCTTAAATCTACTACTTAGCACCTTAGGAAGGAATGATCTAGAATAGAACCCAAGATATTTATCTAGAGGGAGGTCTATGAAGTGTGGAAAGGTCTATTATAAGGAGGACAGCTGAACCCAAAATAAAGTTCATCTATTTTATAATTTTATTTATAATGTACTAAATATATTTACTTAGTTTCTACTATCCCAAAACTCACAGTGACCGCTTTCCATCATCTCAATTCTTGTGTCCCTAAATTCATTGTGGGTGTGGTGTTTACTTCCTGTGTCATACTTTGCAATACATGCCCTACTTAAACTTTTCAGCCTTCTAAAACTGGAAGAATGTGAGTGGGTGGAGTGTAAGTGAGAGCATTGTACTCTGGCTACAAAGAACACATTGACCCTCTCGTGCCCTGCATGGTGGTTGGGGAAAGGCAGGAACCACATTCTAGAGGACAGTGACCATAGATTTGAAACTTACAACAAAACCCTTCTACCTTAATCACCCCTTTCTATTCCCTTTGTAGACATTTTCATCGAGGTATGCTCTGTCCCTTCAGTTAGAATACTTTCATTTTTCACTAATGAAAGTCCCAAGTAAAAGTGGCCAGAAGAGATTTATTACTTCCTGTGAATTCTTGAGCGTGAGCGGTTTCTATGGTTGTCTAATTTAATAATATAATAATTACAAGGATCCAGGTGCTTTTGTTCTTGAAAAGCATGTTCCCTTCTGGTCTCATAATGGCTGAGGAAGACTCAAGTAACACAGGTGATATAAAGATCAGTATCAGTTTCGTGGGGATGTAGTCCATATACACGCCCGGGACCACGGGCTTAGAAGAATCTCATGGTTGGGGGCTTATGTTCTGTGACAATCATCTTGAATTCTCGATAATTACACTTTGAATTTGTGTTTTGTAAGTGAAATCCAGTGGGACAAAGGAACATGAACCAAGGACTTGGAGCCTCTATTCATGTTCAGTCCTGCCTCATCACCTGGACTGGTTAGGTAGCTTCTAGACCACTCAATCACTGGCACCTGCCCAACAACTAATGACACTGTTTGTCTCCAACAAGGGTCTAGAAGTAAGTGTGGTAAGGACCAGGGTCAGGATACTGTGTGTGCATGTTCTGAGTTGTAGAACAAGGTTCCAGGTGCCTAGGGAGGAGCCCAGGCCTAAACAGCAAATTAAAAACACCATGCCAGTTAGAGAGAGCAATTGAAGAATGGGACAAGGATCTTCAGATTTGAGTTTTCACTGGGCCCCACAAATTATATATCTGGCCCTATTGCAAAATTCCAGCAGACTTTACTGTGCATCTCTTTTGTTTAGCAAGGAAATGGTTTATGGACCCCTTACAGAAAATTCTACATAGCCCAGAGTTAGATGATATGTCCATGCCTAAGTCAGTGAGTGCGGAGAAAGTGAGACTACATTAACTGGCATAGACAAATTAAGATTCACCTTTGGGCCAAGGATGGTCTAGATCTTGAACCCACGGCTTTTCCAAGTATCAGAAAAAAAGTCAGAGATCTACAAGCAAGGAGTGAAGTGGAGGTAGGATAAAGATAAAAATAACAATAGTGTCTGTCACATTAATCTCTTCCTGATTCATTTCCTTTTTCATTCCATCATATCAGCTAGAGAAGCCATAAGGATCCTCAGAGTAACCTAATCCAACGCTTTTCTAGTCTTTCTAGCAGTGAAAACTTCTCTTGAATTGTGATCACACAATAATCCTCAATATTAAGAGACTTTAAAGAAAAAGAAAAGTTGAAATAAATTATGTTTTGTTGCTGGGTGATAACAAATTAGGAAACCATTATCCCTAAATGAAAGTCTATATAAACCAATTAAATGGTGTCTAATTAAGTGTTGTGCTCTGAAAGATCTCCTAGTGCTACATATGTTCATTTTTATTAAGGCCTCAAAAATAAATTCAAAATTGGGGTTTAGTAAGACATGTGCATGCAGCTTCTCATTTCATTTTCCAACTGAAGTACAACATTTTTCTGCTTTCAGGGTATATGAAATAAAGGAACACACCATGAAGCAATATTATAACAATTAATGTTATTCCAGTTTAATTCTTGCTTTTAATCTAGGATTTAGCATCTCACCAAGCCATCTGATGTCTGACTCCTACACTGATTTTCTGAAACCCCAGAATTACATTAAAACTCCTAAGTGCTTGGGATTGGAAGACTTGTTTGACTAGCAGAATGTTTCTGGGCAAGAAACTGAGTTGGAAATTGAATTTGTTTTCTCTTCACATCAAACTCTCAGCTGCTGCACAGGGAGACCTTACATCTTTCTTTAATCATTGTCCAAGTTTCCTAATTTGTTAGCACCCAGCTAAGTGTTCAATACCAACCACTCAGGTATGTCCACACAGTGGTACAAATGCAATCAGCTGAGAATGTGAGAAGAGGAAATCCAATCCTGATGATATACTTGGGCTTTAGAAAAAATATTTGGCAACTTGGAAAGATCTCCACAGAGAGCATCTTCACTGCTACAGATTCCATCTCCTACTCAAACATGGTACAAATTCATCACCACAGGCCTCACACCAAAGCAACACACTATAGTCCACAGAACTGCACAGCTCTGTTCACATTATCAGAATCACAGCTGATTTCTACTGCACAGGAATTCTGAAAACAAAGGCCAGAGTTTGTAGGATTTCTTTCTTTCTTTTTTCTTTCTTTCTTTTTCTTTCTTTCCTTCCTTCCCTCTCTCCCTCCCTCCCTCCTTTCCTCTCTTCCTCCCTCCCTCCCCCCCTCTTTCTTTTTAGCCACAAAGTCTGCACCTGGATTCATACAGCTGCCTGGGGAGAAGAGTCACTTAGGTGGGCAAATACTTCACTTGCAATGAACTGAGCTTGGCTGCGGGAGGAATGCACCTAGATCACGCACGCAGCACTATCTCACTGGCCTTTCTGTGATTCTCAGGATCAGGATCAGGTTCAGCTAGACCTGGTGCAATGAGGCTGGAGACATTTTTATGGTGTCTAGTGTGGTTTCTTAACTCTAATCTTTGACTGATGGCAGCAACTGATTGAGGCTAGTTATCGGAAAGAGTATACCAAGAAGACAAGTTAAATAATGGTCATAGGTGAGTACTAGAAAACCAAGAAAAGCCCTATCCTTCAAAAATCCAATTGTCTGAGCAATACCATTGTTAAAAGGAAGAGCATGATAGAACAAAGAATCTCACTTTGAACTGCTATCTCTAGACACTTATAGAGATGACAATCTGATTCCAGCATTTTGAATGGCCTTTAAGTATGCAGAAACACAGGACTTGTCTAAAATCATAGAATAATATTATGTTATTAACTGATAACATACTAATGCTTGTGAGAGTGCTTTTTTTAAGATTTTTTTAAATTTATGCATACAAGAACTGGGGTGTAGGCCAGAGGTGTGTGGGGGGTGTGAGAGGATTCAGCAGAGTCAGAGTGGGGAGCAGAACAGGCAGATCGACTGAAGTACACTGCTGAGGGGAGCAGCGGGTGAGACAGGAGAGGTCTGCTGCACCAAGTGGGAAGCTCCCTGGCCGGGGATCGAACTTGTGCTGCAGTGGCTGTGGATAGCTTCATAGGTTGAGACTTAACTCATTGAACCACCAGGGAGGCCCTTGTGAGAGTGCTTTGTAAAGCACAAAGATGATTTTCTTGGTCTTTGGTTCAAACTCCTCATGAGCCAAACGAAACTGAAACTCAGAGGTGGAGCAATGTGTCCTAGTTCAAATGATTTCCTGGCTCTCAGTCCAGTCACCACACAGCAGACAGAAAACAAAATTACCTAGGGCATATTTCTCTTTGGTCAGTTCACTTTGCCAAATGTATTCTTGTGCATATAATATCAGTAGTGACAATCTGTCTAGAAACCAGCATCATTCATTACAGTCAGTTGTGGATGAGAATTCTTGTCAATAGTCATTTGCCACTAGCCTGGGTCATTCAGGTGGTTTTGGAACTCAAAGAACTGTATAAACTCCAAACAAAGAAATATATTCATCTTCTACATCCAGTTGGTTTTCTTATAAGACAGAAGAGCCAATAGTAGTCACCAACTGGTAATGAAATATGACCCAGAGCTTGGGGAAGCTTGTTAGTGTTGCCCTTTAAAGGGCTTTCAGTGATCTGTGTTGTCAGGGTCATCTTGGCCCCCAGCCATCAGGTGTGGTGCGACAAGTCCCGGAAGCAACCGCCGTTGAGCAAAGAGGATGAGTCACAGAGAAATGAAAAGACCATGCTAAGTCATCATGTGTGTTGAGGCAAGTGATCCAGGGCAGCTGCCAACACTTTCCAAATAGAATGGAACTACTTTATCAAGGAGTATTGATTTTGTAATGTTTAACAAATAAATGAAGTGAGAGCATTTACACCCCAGTTTTGCTGCTCAGCTGATAAAAACATGCTATAAATTGAATACAAGCATCTTTTGACCAGTTATTCTTGACTAGAACATGTCATCTAGTCAGTCCTCCAAGGCATGGGAGAGTCTTTTGGGGTCAGCCTACTTTTTTGATAAAGGAGCAATGAGCAAATAATTTAGATTTTGAGGCCCTATGATGTAGGTCAACACTATGTTATAGTGTAGAAACAGTCATGGATGGTTTGTAAAGAAATGGGCATTGTTGTGTTCCAATAAAACTTTATTTATAAAAATGGGCAACTTGTCTGGTTTGGACCATGAATCGTATTTGCCAACCTCTGCTCTGAGAGTTCTCATGTTCCTTATTTCACTGTAGAGAGTGAGCGGGGAAGGCCTTAGTGAGTTCTGGGGAAATTTCATCCTGGAAGAGAGCCATGAAAGGGTGAAAGAAGAGGACAGAGTTCTATGCTCATCCCCTTTAGGTGTCTGGAAAGAAGGAGATTTGGGAAATTCTAGTCATATTAATGGTCCAGTGAAGTTACCCTAAGAGATTTCCAAATCCTTTGTGTGTGTCTTGGTTGAAGTGATTCTCTCACCACTTTCTGCAAGTTCTTTTTATTGAAGAGAGTAGAAATAAATTGAAGGGAGTTTCAGCTATGATCTCTGTCATTGTGCCATCTTAAAAAAATTTTGACATAGTTACAGAGGCCAACAGACATATTTTGAGCTTATACTTCAATATATGGTTAAATACCATTTTGGCCAGTGTAATGTAAGTTGTGCACATAGAGACATTTGGCTTGATGGCTAGAGTTTGTGCTCATGGTGTGTGTGTGTGTGTGTGTGTGTGCGCGCGCGCGTGCGCGCACACATGCTTGTATCTGTAGCAGAAAACATTACCATATGATTAAATGGTAGGCTTGGTGCCAGATGCCAATCTGGCTGAGACAGGCACACAGTGAACAAGCTAACCTCAGCCTCCACTTCCTCCTCCTCCAAGAATCTATTAAAAGACTGAAAAGGTCTGTTTAGCATCAGAGAGCGGAACATAATGCTAAAGTGCATATTCCCAGTGTCAGAATCCACAACAGCTACAGTCCAGTTAAATGACAGTCCCACATTGACCAAACTCCAATACATCCCAGAAGTCAGAGGAGGAAGCGCTGTAGGATTTCTAGAATGTAGGGATTGGGGTGGGAAGTGGAACAAAGTAAACATTATAGAGGCTTATAGGACAGTTGCAGATAAGCAAAAATTTCTGGGCCACTCCGATGGTGGAGAGCCTACCTCCATCAATGGCAAACTTCTGTAATTTGTTTTTTTTTATTATTATTATTATTTTATTGTTATTTATGTCTTTTACATTTTGTATTCCCCTTGGGCAGCCCACCACCAATTCACCCGTGATCCATCTCCATGGTCCCCTGTATTCTCCTCTCTTCCATTTTGTGCCCTTATCCTCCTCTTCCCCCTCCATTTGATTCTCAAGTAAACCTTAGGAAAAACAGATAAGGTGCTGGAGAAGTAGCCTTTGATCCATGCTGCAGAAGAGGTAAAAATCCCAGGGACTCCAAAGTTTGCCAGTTATTCTAAATGTTTGCCAATATAGGCACAGAGTGAATTGTTCATCAAGTGAATAGTGTTTTTGCACTAAGTCTATATTATAGAATTTTTCAAAAATATGAGAATGCACTGAAATATTTAAAAAAAAATGGTGTATCTACTATGCAAATCTATTTGTGCACCAGCACATTTGCAATATTTGTGTCAGTTTTTCAAAGAAAATACTACAGATGCAGTTGAAGTCCCCCATCTATCACTCTCTTCTCTTTCCCCCTGCTGTTTTCTCACAGATAACAAAGTTGATGTGTATCTTTTCCAAGCATATTTTATACTATCATACATAAATAATACATATAAGTAATCTGTATTACATAAAAATCTGTAATAAATATAAACAAAATCTGTAATACATATAATCTGTATAGACATATTTTGCATGTTTTCATCTTTATAAAGAGTATTATATTTATGATATATACTATATATAGTTACATACTTATATAAAAAATATAAAATATAAAAAATAATTACAGCTTTTCAAACTGGTTTTTTTTGCATACTCTATTTTTGAGAAAATTTCTGTTAGTACATAGAACCCTTATCAACACATTTTAATTCTTGTATACTGTATTATAAATTTACATAAAGTGGAAAATTGACCTCAAAGTGTGTCTTTGCACTTCACAAATTTTATGTTCTGAGCATGTAGTAAATAAAATAGTTTCCTGCCCTCACTGAAATTGACATCTAGTAGTGGATATAAACAAGAAACAAATAAATATATAATAGATTATCACATTTGAGAAAATCAATAAAGTGAATCACAGCAAAGTAAAGGAAGAGGGGATAATGGGAGAGGAGATACAACTTTAAGACCTGTCCGGGAGGAAGGCTTTCTGAGTTGGGAAGCTTTGACTGGGCCCTTGAAGTGGTTTCCAAATTTTTTGTTTTCATAAACAACACCATAGTCATGTTTTTTTGATATAACATCAACGATACAGTATCTATGACCATCCAGATTTCCTTGCAAAAGTGAAAGCCCTGGCTTTTGTACTGTGTTGCTCAGCATTTTTCATTTATGGAAAATAAAAATGTGTGTTTTTTTTATACAAGCAGATGAAGCACCCTGTGAGCACCCAGAGGGAAGCAAGCCTGCTGCTCGGGACACTATAAGCCTTTGCCTTTGCGCTGGTCCCAGAGCCTCCGCGATCAAAACCTGGGCACACTTGTGGCTGATGCCCATTGCACGGGGCGTCTGCGGGAAGTCCTGCTCCAGGAGGGAATTGCTGCACCAAACAGTAAGCACATCTTCACTTTTGGAAATATTATCAAATATTTTTTCCCTAAAGTGACTCTACCAGCTTTTACCCGTCCCCTTCAATAATGTAATAGACATTATTTAATGATGTCCATGCCAGCAGTTGGTCTTATGAACTTTTAAAAATGTTTCAAATATGTTTATTTTGCATTTTCCTAATTATTGATCACATGAAACAACTTTTTGTATGTTTTTTGAGCAATAAGGTTTCTTCTTCTGTGATTTGTATCTTTTTCTTACTTTTCTACTGTGATAGTAATTTTTCTTATTAATCCATAGACCTACTTTATACAATCCAGCTACTGATCTTTTGTTATTTGCAGGTATCATCCCCCAGTTTATGGCCTGTCTAACTTTTTAATCCTACAGAGATTTTAAAGTTTAACATAGTAAAACTTTAATAATTTCCTTTATCACATACATTTTTTAAAAATAATTAAGCTTTTTTTAAAGATTTATTTATTCATGCATACAAGCTGGGGTGTAGGCCAGAGGCGTGGGGTGATGAGAGGATTCACTAGAGACAGAGTGGGGAGTTGAACAGGAAGATCAACTGAAATACACGGCTGAGGGGAGCAGCGGGTGAGGCAAGAGAGGTCTGCTGTGCCATGTGGGACTCTCCCTGGCTGGCTAGCCAACTCGTGCTGCAGCAGCTGCCAACAGCTTCACAGTGCTGCGCTTAACCCTCTGAGCCACCAGGGAGGCCCTATGTCATGCATTTTTGTCTTGTTTAAAACTCCTTCCTATCCTGAGGACTTATAGTCTGTCTATCTATCTATCTATCTATCTATCTATCTATCTATCTATCTATCTATCTATCTATCTACCTACCTATCTATCTTATAAAAAATGTCCTATTTGCTTGGCATAATTCTCTCTATGTTGTTGCAAATGGCTAAGTCAAGTAAGTCAGAAGGAAAGGGACAAATGTGAGATGATTTCATTCATATGTAGAATATAGAGAAATAAAAAGAAAGGACAGATAAAAGTAAACCAAGCAACCCCAGAAATATGTTTGCAGAATTGAGTTTATCAGAGAGCGAGGGATGGGTGCAAAGAGCTAAGGGGGCACAGTGGACAATGTGAAGGATTTGCAGATTCCTTGGAGGTTTGTGCGGTGCGACAAGGCCCATCTGAAGAGGTGTGAACCTACACCCCTGAATCATAGACAGCACTTAAAACCAAAGTTATCTCAATAAAAAATTAATACTGTGTGTGTGCGTGCACGTGTGTGTGTGTGTGTGTATACACAAAATCTACTCAATATTCATTTGAAGTCTTAATTTCACTTGTCCTTGGTTTCCTTGGACCCTCATTAGTGAAGTTCATTTTATTTTACAGTGACTATCTGTCCCACAACCATTTATCAAATTGCTCTTCATGTCCTCACTTGCCTACAGGCCACCTTTGTAAACACACAAGCCTTCCTTTTGGGATATATGCTTCTCTACTTGAGAAGGGCCAGAGAGTGACATCCAGAACTTCACCTGAGGTTCTCCAATGGCTGTGAGTTGGAGCTTGTGTGGCCTGATGCAGAAGGAGCAAGAAATTCAAACACGAGGGGGAATCTCTATGTACTTATGACTTGCGGTAGTTAAACTTCAGAGAGGACTTTTTGATTCAAGGCCTATTTAAAATTCTGAGTGAATGAGTCATGCCAAAGCTCATGTGCTATTGTCATGAGTGCCAGGCTTCTGAACATCAAAATGAATCACAGCCAAGATACAGTGTATACGCCACGGTTCTCACAGAGGAGACTCAACCGTCCAATTTCATATATTCCAGGTTTTAGAAATGTAATTAGCTGACCTACAGTAAACACACTTTATCACTTATGGGTGTTTTATTCTGTTTCCTGCAAACTGAGACACGTGTATTATAAACCTCATACATTATTAAAACAGTTTGTTTTCCAAAAGAAATAACTTGGCAGAATAATTTTGGAATTAAACCAGAATTCAACTTTCTGGACTTTAAAATGGCATGGATCCAGACTGAGATTCAGAAAAAAAAAATTAACAACCTTCAACTATTTTAATTAACAACCACCACCATAACAAATCAGTCATTCGAAGAAAAACTTCACAAATCACCTTATGGTAGGGATTTCTGTTCATGGAAATAGCGTGGAAACACAGAGAGGAAAGCTAAGGGAATTGGGCCTTTAGTGGAAGCTTGGTATTCAATTGGTCACCACAGAAATACCTCTTACAAATTCTGTGCTATTTGAAACTTACTGTAGCCTTCAAAAACATAATAGTCTCACTTCAAGGATGAGAAGCTGAACTTTAAAACCATGGTAAATGTGTCCAAGATGCAGAGCTAGTAAATTGTAGTCAGAGATTCAGTCTCAGGTCTATGTTGCCCATCACCTTTGCTCATTCACTTCCTGCCATGGCTTCCAGATCCAGCTTGGGGGTGTGTTGTTTTAAGAAGAGTCATTCGAAGGCCACATTAGTTTCAGGACCAGTGATCAGGGTGAAGCTCAGGAATGGACGTGTTTGACATCTCCAACTCTCCTGTGTCTGCTCTGGAGTGGACCCAACCTGGCACTGACCCCAGAACCACTCGGTCTCTGACAGCCTTCACCAGGGTTGGGCAGCCTGTCATGGGGGCTGCGGGCATCACTGAGCCTGTAATATGGAGTGAAATCTCACTGGCCCACTCTATATTACAGCCATATAGTCCCTCTAAAATCTCCAAAACCAAATGTGCACTGAAATATAGGATGTTTGGGTTTTAGAAAGACAATGTGCTCTGTCACCAATTATTGCATCCTATTGCATCAATTATTGTTCCTATAGGTATGAACTGGCAACTCATAACTTTGGAATTATATTTATATTTCTGCTCTTCTTATATTTATATAATATATATAAATATATATAATTTATATATATTTATATATATAATATATAAATATATATATAATATATATAAATATATATAATTTATATATATTTATATATATAATATATATAAATATATTTATATTTATATTTGTAATGAACATCCATACCAAATAAGGAAAAACAAAATAATAAACAGGCCTGTCTGTTCAGGTATGACTAGACTGCTAAATGAGTAGGAAATACTTCTGTTTTTAGAGCTTAGGGGATTTCAGAATTGCAAATAATGGGTTGTGTGCTCTTTTTTCTAAAATAATTGGATGCTTCTAGGAAGCTATAGTTACTGTTTGCAGTTTTCAGGAAGAAGGGAAAATTTACCCCTACTTCTGTGGGTTCTTTTGTGACTGGTTAAGCAATCAATACATCAGATTAGTAGGAGAAAAAAATAAGTTAATTACATATGTATGAGGAATCTACATAGATAATGATTCTGATTCCAGTAAGGGGGATGAGGGTAAATATCCTGAGCTAAGGAATGAGACAGGGGCCTGGGGCTTCAAGGAGAGAAGAGGAGGACCATGTGATGAGGAGAGGGTGATTCATATGAAGACCATCAGAGAGGTTTCTTGGCTAGAAATATTTTTTTTCCTGGTTAAAAAATCCAAATTCTGGGTAATAAACCCAACTTTCACTCTTCACATAAAGAATGAAGGGAGTGGTGAAAGTTTCTTGTGAACCTGTAGGGTCTTGATTGACCTCGGTTCAAAATAATCCACATGCCAAGGTGACAGATTGTGGGGAAACCTGTTCTGAATATCTTGGGGAGATCTATCCTCACAGTGCAGTGAAAATAAGTTTGATGTGAACTTTGAATAATAATTTGCAATTGACAGGACTATTTTCACAAATTATTTCACCCTCAGAGCAACAATCTGAGAGAGAGGTTTTATTTTATTTTATTTTATTGATGAGGCCACTCAAGTTCAGCGAGCTCAAGAGACTTGCAGAATATCGAACACCAGGAAAGAGTGGGACTGGAAACATGCTATCCTCTGATTTGTATAGAGGGACTGATAGGATCTGTAGGTTCTGTTTCCAACTTCACCCCTTTCTACTGTGGGGCCTCGCAAGCCAATAGCAACGTAATCTTTTTCCTGTCTTTTGCCTTTACTACACAGCTACCCCTTTTACAACATCTGTGCTTAGAAACTGTGCCAGGGATAGAGCAGGGGTGGGATGGTAGTAGAAACCGATTGTATATTTTCTATTATCTACCCACTAAAACTCACCAAGTTTGGCTTCCTTATCTATAAGCTGGAGACAATGATCTTTATGCCTAATTCAAAATATTGTAGTGAGAAATCGATTCTATTGTGCTGTGCCAATATAAGATCTTACTATTACTGTATACCTGCAACTGTTTGGTTCAAACTCTGCATGGGGTTTTGTCAGGACAGAGGAGTGACTGTGTCTCTTTGGAGAGCTTCTCAGAACATTCAGGAGGGTCAGAAAGGAAACCAGCCTCTCCCGCTGAAACTAAACCCAGAGCTACAGCTGCAAAGTTCTCATTTTTTTAACTTTCAGTCATCTCTGAACACATTCCATTCTCATGATGTACAAATTTAAAGGACATTTATCTTCAAGTGTGTTGGAAAAAATAAATAGGAACCGTTTTTCTAGTCATTCAACCTAGAATATATAATTCAGGCAATAAAAATATATCTTGTCACATATTTTATTGTCCATTCAGATGCATATTTGAATGAAAGTTACCTTTTCTACATTTCAGTCCTCTTATGACCCCACTAAAAAGCAGCATCGCCAAAATCTGCTTGATGGAGAAACTCTTTGAAAGTATATCCAACAAAAATGTAACAAAGGACATTATTATGCCAGCGATTCAGCTGAAGTGCACATCAAACCTCTCCCCACCTGTATATTTTGTACCTTACCACTTATACTATGATGTCACAGGACAAATTGGACATGGCCCCATTTTCTAAATGAGGGCATAATGGAAATATTACATTATACTTATCAATTCCTTCTAATTTTACACATACATCAATTTCACCTACATAATAATTTCCTATGTGTATATATCTATACCTATATATGTCTATATATGTAGATACCTATTGTATATATACACACACCTATCATATGTATATATGTATATACCTATCATTGGACATATAAATGCATGTGTACAAACATCTACATATATCTAGGGCCACAAACATTCTTTGTAAGGTTATTTATTCACCAACAGACATCTATTGATTACCTCAAATGAATTAACTTCCTTATGTGATTTACTGACTATTAAGGAATAAGAATATAACCTAGTTCCTAATTTCTAGCAGATGAAAATTCATGGAAAAGAATAATTTAATTAGTAGAGTATAAGAACATTATCACAATTATACTGGAGTCCGAGGAAATTGCATAAGAAAATATAATGTATTTCCTCAATTAGATATAAATGTTCTAAAATGAAGGGCTATAGAAATACTAATTTGTACATTTTTAAATAGATAAACTATAGCTTTGTACATAGGATATGCTTAATTTATAATTTAATTATAATTCATTTTTCAATTTTAATTGAATTATAATTCATTTTTAAATCTGAAAGGGATTCTTCTAGAGAAGTGACCAATCTTTACATGTGAAGGGAGCGCTTTCACGAGTGATTCTTGTAGAGAAAACTAATTAAGGATTTAAAACCCAGACTGAATAAATATTATATTTTCTTTTCATTTATTATTAACTTCTCATATTCCCAAAGAAAGAGAAAAACAATTGACATTAGATCACCGATAACAAGGACTAAAAAGAAAATAATGTGGTTTTAAAATGATTTTGTCATTTCTTTGTTAGCACTTTCACATCTCATCTTCTGGTTGTTATAGCCAGATCTGCCAATTTATATCTCTTGTTTCTTAGAAATTTTGATAGGCGATAAGGTGGAAATTCTTTTTTAAAACTATGATTGGAGGATTATTTGTGGATTTTGTTGAACCTTGGATAATTGAAGTTGGCTCTGATGACAGACAGAGAGACCAGAATGAACTCTGGATGGGATAATAGAAAGAGGAATTCTCTAAAAATACTTAGTGAGTGACCTTGACTTTTCTTAGCATCATGTGTTGGTAGGGTTGTGTTTAAGTACAGAGACAGGGTTGTCACCATTAATTTCTGTTTATGAGGCATTCCAAGGATATTGTAGTATAAAAATAATAAACCAACATTGTTATTTTCAGGTATGTGAGCTGTAAAGCTGACACTTTAGCCCTCTGGTCATTTTTCAAGACATTACCTAATCCATTACCTCATAATGATGACTAGAGGGAAACATTTTCCAAAGCACAGTCATAAAGTGCTTCGATAAAGCCCACCCTAGGCTTTGAAGCAAAACTTACTCACGGATGCCTCCTACAAGGAGCTGGGGGCACTAGATGTCTCTGTCCACTCTGAGCAGCATTATTTATATCCTTTCACATCCTTGATTTCACATTGGGGGAGAAATTTTGACAGAGAAACTATGTGACACAAATTGTACCTAATCCTGCCCCAGGGAGAAAAGGGCCCATTGAGTAGTTTGGTAGATAAAACACTGCCGCCCACTTTGTCTTTATGCAGTGGGAAGAATGATCAGCTCATAAAGACTTGCTCATACAGTTGTGCCTTCCAGAGGTCCTGTCCTTTAGGAAAGGGACAGGGTTGCACATACAGACATAGAATGGAAATTGTGACTGGCCAAGACACATGAGGAGCCTGTACAGGTCTCAGTACTGACACTTCTGCCACAACCAGATGGAAATAAACAAAGGGTTGGTGAAGGAGATGTATGAGCAAGGACTGGTTGTGGGTCTCACTTTCTGTTTGTACTCAGACAGTAAAATCTGTATCTTCCTCATACCCAGGACACCTGCAAGCCATATCTGTTTGCTGAATTCTTCCCTTTGGCTGTGACCAATCTACTCTCTTATCTGTTTCTCATCCTGTGTTCCATAATTTTGCCTTTGCCACTTCCTATCCAGAGTTCCAAAAGATCAATCAAGATGATGGTTCCTAACTCTGCTTATTAGAATCATTTATGAAGTTTTTTAAATAACACCTACTCCTGAATCTTGCTGTCTAGCACTTAGAGTTCAGATAGTCTAGGCATCAGCATGTTTAAACCATTCACTAGGTGATTCTAATGTGTGGTCAGGATGAACAACAATAGATCTAAGGAGTTAGGGCTCTTTTGGGTCAGTAATGAGTAGCTGGTAATGTTTATGGACATTGGGATGGTGCAAAAGATAAATCTGGTGACATCTTGCAGGACATATTGGAGAAGAGATTGGAGGTGGAAGCCACAAATCTAGCAATTCCATCAACATTTGAAATCAGAACAGCCTTGTCATTACAGGTGAAATAAGTTCACTCAAAATCTTTGTTTAAATCACTTAAATATTCTGTCTAAATGTCATTTAGAATGACTTCAGTGGTAAAAGATAAAACATTCTCAGAATGCATTTAGATAGAGAAGGATTTGTAATTGACAGTTATTTACACTTGCATCAAGAAAAATACCTTGCTTGTCTATAGATTCTAGGATTAGGTTTCTTTCAGATTAAAGAGAGAGGCAGATGCCTGAAACCAGGTGTTTTTATGTTAGATGGTGAGCCTCTCCCTCTCATAGTCTGATGCGAAGCCAACAAGGCGATTAAATCAGGTTGGAAGTGGGGGATCTAAAGAATAATGCCATTCCTTCACTCCAGATCAGAGGCTGTGGGACCATTGGAATCACTGCTCTGCAAAGAATCTGACCGAAAGATAGAGAAGTTAGTTATAGAGTATATTCATGCTGCTGGTTTGGAAAATGGCAAGAGTGCTCTCTTCTGCAAAATGGAAGAAGTCAAAGAGAAGGAAGTGAGCCCAGTTTGCCAGCTAAATGATAGAAATGCATAATAATTCATTCAATCATTCATTCATTTTTAAAAACATTTTTGAGGCAAAATTCAAGTTACATAAAATTAACATTTGAAAGGAAATTATTAGGTGTCATTGAGTGCATTCACAATATTGTGCAATTATCACCTCTATTCAAGCCACAAACATACTTGTCACCCTCAACATTTATTCATTAATTACTCTTCATCATATATACAACCCCTAGTGTACTGTGTACAATAAATTATATCAAGAAAAATCAAACATGGTTTATATACTTGAGAGAAATAAAAGCTTGCCATTTTCCTATTGAAATACAATATAATCATAAATTCCACTTAAAAATATGACACCAACAACTTAGAACCAATTTCTTTTTTTTTTAAAGATTTTTTATTTATTTATACATACAGCTGGGGTACAGGCCAGAGGTGTGGCGTGGCGAGAGGCTTCACCAGAGACAGAGCGGGGAGCAGAACAGGCAGAAAGGCGGAAATACACTGCTGAGGGGAGCAGCGGGCGAGGGAGGAGAGGTCTGCCGCGCCATGTGGGATTCTCCCCGGCCGGGCATCGAACTCGCATCGCTGCTGCTGACAGCTCCACAGCGCAGCGCTTAACCGCTGTGCCACCAGGGAGGCCCTTAGAACCAATTTCTGACTGGCAGGTGCCAATAGGTTGAGTGTAAAAAGCTTCAGGAAAGGGATAATATTTGAGACAGGTCTTAAATTAGTAGAAGGACAGGCAGAAGGCAGCATACTTTTGGAAGGAAAGAAAGAAGAAGCACAAGAGAAACCCAGGGAGTTTGTCTATTCCTTGGCAGGATGGATGGAGCAGAAGTTTACTGGAACAGTATGTTGAGCCAATATCATTTGTAGAGATCACTGAATAAGCAATGAAAGAATTTGGATTCTATTTGCTAAGCAATGAGCAGTTTCCAAATAGTTTTTAATCTGGAAGAACTACAAACAATGCAGTATTTTAGGAAACTAAATCTGGTAAATGGATATAGGATAGCTTCAAGGAAGAGAAATTGTCCCTTTAGATAATTCTAGCAGCTCCAAGGGGACTTATCTGTCAGTGTATAGAGAAAAGTTTTTAGAGCCCTGTTCATGCCCCCAAAAGCAAGCTGTTGGGAGACATAAAAGAGGAGGTTTAAGGTGCTGCAACCACCCCATCCTGCTTCTAGCATTAGAGCATACCTTGGTTGCTTTTTCTCCTTGAGAAATCAAATGGTCAGCCTTATAGGTAAATCATAGCCATGGAGTTGTTAGTCATTCTTCAATGATAACTCCTCTAGAGAGTCTAGTCCAGGGAAACCTGTGTCTCTACTGCTCTGAACAAATTTAACCTTTAGGCATGTCATACTATTGGTAGTGATGGTCATTCTTACATCTGATTTCTTCATTGCTGTCTATTTTTCTCCTTAGCAGAAGCTTATGTTTCAATGTACAAAGAATCCTCTAGAACATGAACTGTGTAGATTTGCCCCATTGCTCACATTTTTCTTCTTCAACAAAGCTCTACTGATTACCTACCATGTGTTTTATCCTACCTCGGATTCATTCAAAGGGTTCTCACAGTGCAAAGCGAGAATTTCAAATCTACTTGCAACATTTCCTAATCTACAGATGACAGATCCATGACACATGTGTCTCCACACCCCACTCCTGAGTATATATAGTCATGGCACATCTGGTTCTCAGCTCACAGTCCTCAGCACAGAGCTACAGACAGCTTCCACATGCACTGTCTAGAGGGGTCTGTGGGATTTTATTTATTCATACTTATTCACATGCTTGCCTTGAAACAAGTAGTTTTCTTCCACCTCGTGTTAAAATGTCAAGCCCAACATTATATTTATTATACTCTCATTCAATTTTAATTTTCTCCCTGTTTGAGCTTCCTTCAAACTAGGAAGATTGCAGTGCGAAAAAGAAAGACATATTCAATCTTCCCTTTTGATGACCCAATTACATATTGAAAGTGAATCTCCTATTTTCTAGCATCAGTTATAATGTGGAGGATTGAAAACGTTTGTCTGAGACTGGAAAAGTTCTGTTGAAGAACTCTGGATGTAGTGATATGCAAAGATGAGTTTCACATGAGTATTTTGAGTTATAATTGACGTATAACATTGTATTCATTTTTGGTGTTCAACATGATGATTTGATATATGTATACAGTGAGAAATGATCACCATGATCAGTTTACTTAATCTCTATCACCATATGTAAATTATTTTTTGTGATAAGAACTAATATCTATTATATTAATAGATATATCTAATATCTACTATATAAGCAACTTTCACATGTAGGATAGTCTTTTCCCCTATAGTCACCATGCTACATTATTTCTCCAAGACTAATTTGTCCTATAACTGGAAGCCTGTGCCTGTTTGGCCACCATCACCTATTTTTTACTCCTCAGGTGGTTTTTTATGACTCCCACGCCTACCTACTGGCAGCTTTCCAGCTTTGAATACCCCCCCCCCTTTACTTTTCCTCATCCCTGTGGAATGAATTCCTCTCAAAGATACCCTTTCTAAAAACTGGCATCTAGACCACGAGGAAAATTTTTTCTCTGCTTTCCATGTTGTGGAAACATAAGATTATCTAAATTCCAATTTGTTCCTTCCCTCTGCCACCAGAAACTCCAGAACCAACCTCATGCATTGACACTTTTTTGGGGGATGACTCAAATTTCATCTCTCACATCTTCTAGGTGTTCATAGATCATGTTCGCTCAGGTTCCTCCTGAAGCCATCCTTCACTTGGGTTTAGGAGAGGGGTATATGCCCTTCACATTTTCCATAAGTGAGGAGGGATGAATGCTCAGCACACAACAATTCTCCCCGTAAAGAAATTGTGTTGATCTCTTTAGCCCCCAAGTAAATTCTTGCCTCAATCTTCTATTGAATACAGGTGGATGCTAGACTAATTCTGGCAGAATAAGTACACCAATATCTAACTGTGTCCTTCATAGATTGTCTAACATCTGTTTTAGGAGGACCTATTGAATTTTTCCCTCTGAAAATTCTAGACAATAGGAAAAATCAAATTTAATGTCTAATTATGTGTATAATTTTTGTGAATTAAAGATCACCCCAAATTTGCAAGCCACGCATCTACAGTCCCTTATCTGAAGGTCTTTGGAGCAGATGAGTTCCGAAACCTACAATTTTTCAGATTTTAGAAAGGTAATACGATGCACGTGTCATGCATTATATCATACATCAGTAGGGCCAGGGGCAATGCTCCATAATGAAATTCAGCAAGATGTACTCATATTCAGCCAATAAAAGTAATATGGCCTCCTGCTTGTTCTTGTCAAATTTGGCCACCAAATGACTTGTTGCCTAAATAAAATAAGATGTAGTAGGAAATGTACTCTAGTTTCTCTCTCCTTTCCTCCTATGACTTCCATTGACCATTAAACAATGATAGAAGAGCCTGAGAAACCCCATTTGAAGAGCAAACTTCCACAGGTAATGGGTAGAAGTGGATGTGAACAAGTGACTGGAAAGGTACACTGTTCTTTTTCACTGAGACCCCCTCCCCTTTCATGAGTCCCTGATTTTATTACCCATCTCTCTACCTTTTCTATTGCTAGCACCTCTTCTTAATTAAATCTAAATAGAACTAGCACTGAATTGAAAACCAGAAAATCTGGGTTCTGAGTGGGGGTCTGTTGTTATCTCTCACTGTACATAGAGCTTACACAGTAAGAGAGCTTTTGGAAAGCACAAAGGATATTTATATGATAAGAAAAGCTAGAGTTGAATTTATGTTGAGCAAGGAGTGGTATTATATATCTTTCTAGGGTGTAACTCAAGAGTCCAGAGTGAAAAAGAATAGAGCAAGTAGCAGTTGGTAATTTAAAGGCTATGGGGGAAAGTATCAAGACCTCTCTAAGCATTTCATTATTTTCTGTTTTTATCACAAGGAGAAAAAGATTCACTGTAAATGATATTTATGTCCTTCAGCCAAAGGAATAGGTCATGTTGGCTCTTTGTCTTCTGCTATTCTAACCTGGCATGAAGGACAGATGCAGAATTGACTGAAAGGGTCTAGCTAGTTCCACGAGAAGGCACATGTTATTTCATTTTAAAGAGTAATTGCTGTTCTTGGTCATGGTCTAAATTTGTAAGACACAGTGGGTGGAGAGGAAACAGAGAATGGAGAGAGATAAGAGCCAAGAGAGTCTCAGGTGGGGAAGAGAAAATTTGAATGTATGTGGAGAAAACTACTTAGGGCATCAATCCTCCTATGTGACTTCTTGGGAAGGAATTTGTAGGAGGGTTTGTTAAGTGTCATGAATGGCAGGTGTCTTTGCTGTCTTCATGAGAATTCACTGTGTTTTAAATTGCTTTGCAATACCTTTTCAGAAATCTTCTTTGTGTATGACACACGCAGAGATAGGTCAGAGAGGGCCAGTTTTATTACAGCCAGATTTTTATAATGTCTTTTTAAAGTGCTCCTTAATGCTACTGTTAACTTCATTAAATAATTCTTCTTCAGAGTTTTAAATGATAAGTGAAAAAGCTTGTTAATCTTCTCAGCTAACCAAGGCTCTGTTGGAATCCTGGCAATTCCAGGCATGTAGATAGAACCAAAGCAAAATACCTAAAAGGAAAAAAGCCTTTGAACAGTGAACTTGGAAACCGAAACCAGCAACGTTACAATATGAGTTATCTCAACAAAAATTCACTTTGTATTCCAGTTTGTGAACATTCTGTATTCTTAACTCAGAAAAGACACACTGAAGGTTTACAGTCTTTACTGGGAATGCATTTCAGTAAAATCTCTTCATTGTTTGCAACGAAGTAAGCGAATAACTCCGGCACTCATCACACCTTAATTTCACATGCCCACCCCTTCAGTTCTGTTTGGTCTGAACCCCAAATCCCATCACAGAGAGGCCATTATACCTGGCCCCCTGCTCCATCCACCATGCTGTCTTTGTCACACATGTATTTGTTCTGCATGGATGTAGAGCACATTCGCTCTCCTTCGTTAGTGGTTTCAAAACCTGGACGTTAGTTTCCCTTCCTTTGTCCAATTCTCTTTGTTTAGAAGAAGGCATTTCTGGTTATTTTCTAGAGTCGGCTGCTAGCTGATGGGCTGATATGTTCTGCTGCCAAATTTGAACAATTTTCTGTGTTTACGTCTGTTCATTCTCAGGGGCACCCAGAGCTAGACTGGCTGTTGGCATATTCTTTCCTTCCCTTTGGCTGACTCTCTACTTAAAACAATGCAACGTCCACCACTTGCCCTGAAGTGATTATCGGTACTTCTCCCAGATGCGTGCTGATCCGAGTGGTAGGAATTCCTTTTTTGCTGGGATTTGCCTTCCCAATAGTTATAAGTATTTTCTTTTCTCTAAAAATAGTTTATGAAGTATATTCTATGTTTCTGTTCATTGTCTTCATTGTCTTGAACCAATGCTTTGTTTTGGATTAATTATCAGCCTCTGCCTTGTTTTTTTTTTTTTTTTCATTCTCTACACGAGATCTTGCACGTTTAATTTCATTTTTGTCACTGTCTCTAAAAGATGGTTCAGACTGAACTCTCATGGATATGATGGGCAATGTGTTGGTGTGTGTTTGTTTTTCTGATTTTTTTCATTTAAATTTTTTTGCTGAGATGTTTGACAAATAGTACCGGTTAAAAGGTATTTAGCCTCTACCAATAGGGCATTATCTAAAGACAAAACGTCTTCCATGGATGAACTATGTGGGATTTCAATAATTCTTCACTTACAGTTGGAAGCTGTAAGAGAACATATGCAGTTTATTGAGGCTTCAACATTAAATTTGAACACTTAACTTCAAGAAGCAGCGTTGTGGAGTACATAGACTACACTAGGCAGACCTGGATGCTTGTTCTATCACTAAATAGCTCTCAGGGCTTTATCTTTTCATTTATAAAATGGCAATAATAATATTTACTATGTAAGATTGTAATTAAGCAACATTCATGCATTAAAGACCCTTGGAATATAGTAAGTATCCCTAAAATGACAACCACTGCTACTTTTATTTTTGATTTTTCTCAGTCTGCCTCACTCAAGGGCTCTCACTGGCATGATTAATTATTATTCTCGAATTTCATAAACCACATTTGGCTTTAATGAAACGATGCGTATGTCCATCTGGAAAGTAAGTTGAAAAAATAAATATAATTCTACAGAATGACTAATAGCCCCTTGGGAGGAGCAAAGCATTTGGCAGACTAAGGATTTTTAGGTATGGGACATAGAAATTTGGGAGTAAGCTATCAGTGCCTACTTTTTCATTAAAAATGCCAGGAGAAAAATATTAATGTGTTCAGAGACTATATTTCCAAGTTTCCATTTTGTAACTCCTCCACAGTAAATTTCATCATATTAAATTCATCTCCCTGGAACGCCACCTATCCCTGAGACATGATAGCCTAAAGGAATATTCCACTCCCTGATTCAGCTTTCAAAATTTTTCTAAGATGCATCATAAATGAGTTTTAAAGAATTAGCTTTATTGTGAAGGAAAAGATCATATCTCAGAAAGTATAATCATTCTTGCTTCTCTAGATTGAAAACAAAAAATGTGCAAATGGGTTAGGGATCTTTCAGGTTAGAATGGAACAAACCCTTACTGAGTTCCCTTAGTAATTCCTATAGGACAAATAATTTCAAACCAGCATTGGTCTGATCCCAGTGCACCAGAAATAAATTTTTGAGGCCAGAAGGGATTCTATAACAATGTCAACAAGGTTAAATATTATGAGTCATAATGAAGATATTCATGAACAGTTCAGTTTTCTGGCAATTCTCTTACTTTAAAAATTGCATTTAACGATTAAATTCAAGCAGGTATTTAAAAGTATCATGTACACAAAAAAGCAGTTTAGCTATTTATTGAAAAAATATTTCACATGTTTAAAATAAATCCTTTAAAATAAATACTATTTTGATACTTTATTCTGCATGGGGAGTGCTATTTTAATCAATCCATCATTGTTATATCACCAAGACCATTTGTTATTTTCATATCTTCCCCAGTCCCTCTAAGTACTTTAAGCTGCTTCACCAACATTTTAATGGCAAAGTCATATTTAAGTCCCTTTATATATAGCTTCTAATATGAACAATAGCTCAGGTTCTTTAAATGATCTCACTTTTGCTATATAACATTTATAAAGAAAAGTAGAACTCTTTAAATTTACAGAGCTAGTATTCTTTTTTAAGGCCAAGTTTGTTTGTTTTTTTAAATTTATTTATTTATACATACAAGCTGGGGTACAGGCCAGAGACGTGGGACGGTGAGAGGGTTCACCAGAGACAGAGTGGGGAGCAGAACAGGCAGATCAGAAATACACTGCTGAGGGGAGCAGCAGGCAAGGCAGGAGAGGTCTGCCTCACCATGTGGGATTCTCCCCAGCTGGGTATCGAACTCACTGCCGACAGCTCCACAGCGCAGCACTCAACCGCTGTGCCACCGGAGAGGCCCCTAAGTCCAAGTTTTAATGAAACAATGCATCTGCCTAGAAGCTAAAGATAGATTCACCATTGATTAGAGCAAAGGGAAATGTGATTGACCAAGAAATGTAGGGTGAGACTGAAGCTGAAATTTTGGTCCTGAGTACCTGACACAGGAACCATCAACTTTGACATTTACTACACATTTTCTCCAGAAGGTGGTGCTTGTCAGTTACTTCAGAATGGTTGTGAGAAAGCACTAAATATATACGGATTCTTTAAGAGTTCTCCCTCACTAAAAGAAACCAGTGAACACAGAAACATCACTAGTAATAGAACAAGGCATAATGTTTTAGTATATGCACAACTCCCGACTAATATGGGCTGTGAGAGCTTGTGCTGAAGGAATGGATGGGGACATCCATCAGCATTACGAAAGAGAAAATACACAGAACCATAAAGTTTTAATCTGATCAAGATTTTAAAGATTATTCATCCTAAGAGTTCTTAACTCTCAGGTGTGTGGATTATGTTGAGTTTGAAGTTATTCTATCATATTGTTTTGAAGTTGTTTGCAATTTGTGTGTGTGTGTGTGTGTGTGTATGTGTGTACAGTTGAGACATTCATTATTTTCCCATAGATGTGCAAAAATAAGTAAGGCTAAGTAACACTTGTTATATAAAGGAGGAAGCTGAGTCACAACATGGTTAAGTGACCTTTTTGTGTCTCTCAGAATAACAAGGGTAGAGCACGACAAGGAACCCTCTTTTCCTGAGGGATGTTACAACTATACAGAAGTCCAACAAAACGTCTTCATTTTAAAGAAACAAGGTGCTCTGCTTAGTTTGTTTCTGTATCACATCAAAATGACTGTAAGGTTGGTTAAATATCCAAAGCTATAAGCATTATACTAATCATTAAAAAAATACTTATTTGACCAAATGTTTCCGGTTTGATTGATTATCTTGGCATTAGCCAGACATAGTCCAAATAACAGCACACTCCCATGGCTGTGATCCTGTAAATATTCTGGCATCTCCCCCATTACCAATAAAGCCATTCAGCACAAGTATGTGGCATAAAAGGGAGAAAAATGAGAAACATATGTCTGAGTTTTCCATGTGAAATCTATAGCCATTAAGGGAATGATTTGCATTATATGGCTTAAGCATACCAGGGGACCCAGGGAAGTGAAAAAGAAGGAGCTTGCTTGGAGGAGACATTTCCAAAGGAGACAGAATTACAATCCTTTTTTCTAAACCAAAACAACCCACAGGCAAAACTAGTGAGAAAACATTTACATAAGACAAAAGAAATATAAAATCTGGTGCTTCTGTGGCATAGTGTAGTTCTTAAAAATCTGAGAAGGCTGATAAAAAGGTAAATATGATGCAAAAGCCTAAAAACTAGTCATTATTGCAACGTTACTTTAATAAGGTGGCTCAAACCCAAATGAACTAAACAAGATGTCATCAACAACAAATTAACACCTAAGATCCCAAATGAGTATCATAGGATAACAATTGTGAGCTTGAATGGAACTTAATCCTTTCCCTACCTCTGTTTGAGCACTTCGCTGCTTCTGCCAGTGAGAAAGGTTAGAAGTCAGTTTTTCATGAGAAAAACGTCTCGATGGTGGCAGCAGGGAGAGGCAGTTGGGGAGATGGGCTTACATCCGTTTCAGGCTTCCTGCTGTGGTGGAGGCTCAAGATGGCAGGAGGAGAGAATGCTGTGGTGTGAAACAGGAAAGACCCTTGGGATGGTGTTGGAAGCCCTGACAATTGTGAGAGAAACATAAATACTTAATAATTGTCATTTGGGTATGTTTCCCTAAATGTAAAATGACTGAGGGAGAGGCAAAGGCAGAAAGCAATCAAGGCTTTGTGAAAGACTTATACAAGCAACAGAGAAAATAAACAGCATTGTTGAAAAGCAATGTCCAAGTGGTATTGTGGTAGTGACATGGGTAAGCCATGTGTCAACTAATTTTCACAATGGGTGACTTCACATTCACGATGGGTTATTTAGCTTTGTACTTATCACAAAAGGAGGTGGTCACCATGCAATGGAACCATATTTTATTGTTGCAGATAAGAATTGGGACTGGAAGAAAGTGAAGGGCAGAACACAAAGGGTAGATATTCCACTGCTTAAAACTTGTACCAAGGTGAATTGCAAGTTTCAGTGCTTGGTAATAACAGGAAGTGAGTTGGGTTAGCTAAGTCCCTTCTATATTTGGATGGCTGCTCTCTACATTAGTCAACTCTGAAAACAAACAAACATTATTAGTCTTGCTTTAAAGTTATGGAGCTTAGAAGTGAGTGCACATAGCCACGAAACCACAAACTCAATCCTGTCATAGATAGGCAAAGTATTTGGATGCTCTGTTTCCTTTGTTCTCTTGGATCCCAAAGTCTTGTGACTTGTTTGCTAGGGAAGGCTTTGAATTAGGAATCACTACATAAAATCTTTAGATTGTGATTAAGGGGAAAAAGTTTATCAGTTTATCACTTAGTGAAAGAGGTCTTCAAGCTTGCGTGGTCAGCCGTCCAGAAAAGATTCTTCCCTTGGGGCATTCAAGCTTAATTTTTAGAAATAGGTTTCAACTATTTGTCATTTTATCATGACTCCATTAAGCTATAATCTATGCTAGACAGTGTCATTTACTCATTAC
The DNA here is from genome assembly GCA_004024925.1 of Scalopus aquaticus. Lineage (NCBI taxonomy): Eukaryota > Metazoa > Chordata > Mammalia > Eulipotyphla > Talpidae > Scalopus > Scalopus aquaticus. Next base: position 58,429 of record PVIJ01002953.1, read on the forward strand.
TTAAAAGCCAGTAACTGTGTGACCTAGGTTTGCTTGTGTGTGATGTGTTGGCTGTGATTGATATTTTGGAACTCCTGCAACTAGAAACCCAACTCACAGGTTGTGGATTAACTAGATAGTTATACTTCCTGGCTATCAGTGACCAATTTTTACATAAAAATTTGCAGAAGGGTGTCTTACCCAAGGGAGTTTTGTGACTTAAAAAATCCCACCTTGAACAATGGATTTGAGTTATGGTATTCTATAATCAGGCTTGTGAATAACTTGCTCTGGAGGGCATCCCTCAGTAACCTCTAGTCCAGATTAGTAGAAAATCCATATCCACTTCAATATTCCTAAGAATTCCTCTAGGGTGCTTTCAAATATCCAAAGGTATAGTGCTGTTTGCTCCTCGCTGCCCTGGACTGTGGCTCCCACACATCCTCTTAAGGACCAAGAGCATCACAGCAGCTTTACAGACCAGCTGCAGCAGATCAGGCCCCACAGGTCTTAAAACGACTGTTGTCGACAAGCCAGAGACCGGCTGAGCATCTAAAGGCTCTGACAAGAGTTCTGCTGCTCATCTGCAGCAGCATGCGAATGAGTGTCATTCAGGGCTGAAGCAGAGTTGCCTGCATCTGAAACTTGTATTTTAGTCACTTCCATTAGTGCAAATCTTTGTTCAGGCCCTACCAAGTTCAAGACTTGAAATTTCATCCAAGGGCATCGCATTCCAAAAGAGACTGAGCTCCTGAAGTCTCTACATCAACAGAAACACTTTCTAACTAACATGAATAATGAGGGCAGATTCTGGTGTCGAGCTCATAGGTCAGACTATAGACACCTTTTTTTTTCTCATTATCAAGAGAACATTTTCTCTGGAGCCTTTGTCACTGGACATGGGTAAAAGCCACCCTGACAGACCATAATGGCTTTGACAGTTGAACAGAAACTTAAGAAGGCTCATGGCTTGTGCACATTTGCCAATGAGCTCTCTAGTGATTATAGATGTTCACGTATCAGTAGTTATTTTCTTACTCCCCACCCCCTAAAAAAAGATACCTGTTTCTAGATACTCCACAACCCCAAGTATAGCATAGTGACAAATCATAATGTTGGAATTTGGAAGTCCTGGATTAGAATATGGACACCCTTCTAGATATCTGCTCTTGAGAGAGTTATTGAACCTCTAACTTGAGTTTCCTTGTGTGTATACTGAAGACATTAAAAAGCATATGCTTTGGTTATGTATTTTTTTAAATGAAATAAAAAATTAAGGAACAAGGAAAGATATTCATCTTTCTAGAAAAGATAGATGTTCCCTCATCTACCACTCAGTCACTTGATGCAACAACAACAAAACAAAGTAAAAAGGCAATATCACAATGAACTAGCATCCATGAGGAATGCATTACAAATATTAGGAGTTCCATTTTGTGATACATTCTATTGAAAACTAAAAAAAAAAAAAAAAAATCACAGTAGTTATATGGAGTGGTTAATGAGTCAAATTAGTCAATGATATAAATGGTTTAGAGCAGTACTTGACAAGCAGTAAGTACACAACCGAGGGTAGATCTATGAATATCTGCTAGAACATCTGGGAATATCTACTGTGTTGAAGGTGTGGTCCATCCTGTCCCAAACGAGGCTTAGGACCATGCTCTAGGGGGACTCCTCTATCCTGTCCCTCTTGAGCAATATAGTCTCAACCACAATTGGTAGGTGGGGTTCTCTTCTTCCAGATACTTATCTATAATAATGCCTAGTATGCTCCTTAAGTAAAGACTCTATGGTGATAACAAAATTATTATCTGAAAATGACTGGGCCCACCCAACAGTTAACTCAAACATATTAAATCACAATAAGCTTGGGACTGTGATATTAATGTTTGGTTTCTCCTCACTAAAGAAACTGAAGAATTGATTCTCTCTTTTTCAATTATTAATATTATTTTTCTTCCTTTCTGTTGAAATGACTTCAGTATTTTTAGAAGTTCTTGTACTATAAGACAAATGCTCCTGTTTAAAAGGTTCATGAGTCTACAATTACGTCAAAATAATAAAAAGTTAAATAGAAAAATTTCAAAAGCATGAAGTTTTTTAAAGGAAAAATATAAACCTTTATGGATCTTTTATTTTTTATCATCTCATTGCAGAGAAGGAGCTTCTATATGCACTTCCAACTATTCTCTATCCATATGTAAATATGCATGTATACAGATAGATGTCCTTTTTCCTTGCAAAAACAATCCCCTGGTACACATGCTCTTTTTGACTTGCTTTTCCCCCAGCAATATTATTTTGGTAACATTCTATGTCAGTACAATTAGATTGCCTAATTTTTAACCATTATATAATTTTGATTGAACTTACTTGCTTAAGAGACTTAAGCAATGTATATTGTTATGTTTATTTATGAACAAGGCTGTGCAATTTTAATGTTTTCTGATGTCTTTTATGTCTTTTCACGTAGCCTCCATTCTCATAGCCGTTGCCCAACTTCCTATATGAAGATTTGTCATATCTTTATTGATTTATAGGAACTTTTTGTTTGTTAGAGGAACCCTTTAAGAATCATTTGTATAGCAAACATATTTTTCCAGGTTTTACTTAGTTTATAACATTCTGTGTTAAGCATAAATGTTTATAAATTAAATTGGCAGCCTTATGTAGGTTTTAGCATATTAATTACAGGTTTCTTGTCATGCTATATCCCTGCTATAAGTGAAATCATTTGATATTTTTCTCTTTCTTTTTGCGTTACTTCATGGAGCATGATTCCTTCTAGTTCCATCCATGTTGCTGCGAATTGCATGTGTTTATCTTTTTTGAATGCCGAATAGTATTCCATTGTGTATATGTCCCACATCTTCTTGATCCAGTCATCTATTTTTGGGCATCTGGGTTGTTTCCTTACCTTGCTATTATAAACAGTGCTGAAATGAACATACAGGTGCATGTATCCTTTTGGATTATTGTTTTTGTGTCCTATGGGTAGATTCCCAGGAGTGATATTACTGAGTCATATGGAAGCTCCATTTTTAGCAGTTTGAGGAATCGCCATGTAGCTTTCCATAGTGGTTGGACTAGTTTGCAATCCCACCAGCAGTATAGAAGAGTTCCTTTTTCTCCACATACTTTCCAGCATTTGTTGTTGCCTGTATTTTTAATGTGTGCCATTCTCACTGGTGTGAGGTGGTATCTCAATGTGGTTTTGACCTGCATTTCCCTGATTATGAGTGATGATGAACATTTTTTCATGTACCTGTTGGCCATTTGCTTCTCTTCTTTGGGGAAGTGTCTTTTTAGCTCTTCTGCCCATTTTTCAACTGCATTGTTGACTTTGTTTTTGTTGAGTTGTGTGAGTTCCTTGTAGATTTTTGTTATCAGACCTTTATTGGTTGTATTGTGTGCAAATATCTTCTCCCAATTAGTAGGGTGACTTTGTTTTTGTTCTTACTTCCTTTGCTTTGGGGGATGTGTCTTTAAAGATTTTGCTGAGATGTATGTCATGTAGAGTTTTGCCTATGTTTCTTCTATAAGTTTTATGGTTTCTGGTCTTACATCCAGGTCTTTTATCCATTTTGAGTTGGCTTTTGTGCATGGTGTGAGGTAATAGTCTACCTTCATTTTTTTGCATAGTACAGTTTCCCAGCACCATTTATTGAATAGACTATCCTTGTTCCACTGCTTTTTCTTTGCTCCTTTGTCAAAGATTAGTTGTCCACTGATGCATGGCTTTACTTCTGGGTTTTCTATTTGGTTCCATTGGTCTTTGTGTCTGTTTTTGTTCCAGTACCATGCTGCTTTAACTATTACGGTTCTGTAGTATAGTTTGAAATCAGGATGTGTAATCCCTCCATTTTCTGTCCTTTTAGTCAGGAGGGCTTTAGCCATGCGGAGTTTTTTGTGGTTCCATATGAATTTCATCAGTATTTGTTCTATTTCTTTGAAGAATGTCATTGAGATTTTTATTGGAATAGCATTGAATCTGTAAATTGCTTTTGGTAGGATGGCCATTTTGATAATGTTAATCCTTCCAATCCATGAGCATGGGATATCTTTCCATTTTCTTGTGTCTTCTTCTATTTCTTTCAACAGTGTTTTATAGTTTTCTTTGAATAAGTCCTTTACCTCTTTTGTTAGATTTATTCCCAGGTATTTTATCTTTTTGGTTTCAATTTTGAAGGGGATGGATTTCTTAATTTCTTCTTCTGACTGGGTTTTTGCATATAGAAAGGCTGCTGATTTTTGTGCATTGATTTTGTATCCTGCTACTTTACCGAACTGGTCTATAATTTTGAGTAATTTTTCTATGGAGTTTCTAGTGTCTTCTGTATATATTATCATATTGTCTGCAAATAGTGACAGTTTAATTTCTTCTTTCCCTATTTGGATTCCTTGAATGTCTTTCTCTTGTCTTATTGCTCTGGCTAGGACTTCCAGTATTATATTGAAAAGCAGCGGTGAGAATGGACGTTCTTGCGTTGTTACTAATCTTAATGGTAAGGCTTTCAGCTTCTCACCATTGAGGATAATATTAGCTGTGGGTTTGTCATATATGGCTTTTATTATGTTGAGGAATGTTCTTTCTATACTGAGTATTTCGAGGGCCTTTATCATAAGTGGATGTTGCATTTTGTCAAATACTTTCTCAGCATCTATTGATATGATCATATGGTTTTTATTTTTTTTTTAGTTAATGTATTGGATTACATTAATTGATTTTCAGATGTTGAACCATTCTTGTGTCCCTGGAATAAATCCCACCTGATCATAGTGTATTATCTATTGGATGCATTGTTGGATCCTGTTGGCTAGGATTTTGTTAAATATTTTTGCATCAGTGTTCATTAGAGAGATTGGTCTGTAGTTTTCTTTTTTAGTGTTGTCTTTGCTTGGTTTTGGTATTAGTGTAATGTTGGCTTCATAGTGTTTGGTAGTATTCCTTCCTTTTCAATTTTTTGAAAGAGTTTGTGTAAGATAGGGACTAGTTCATTTTAAAATGTTTGGTAGACTTCGTTTATGAAACCATCTGGACCTGGGCTTTTGTTTTTGGGGAGGGTTTTGATTACTGATTCAATTTTGCTGCTTGTGATTGGCCTGTTTAGGTGTTCTATATCTTCTTTATCTAGTTTTGGGTGATTATATAGTTCTAGGAATTTGTCCATTTCCTCTAGGTTGTTGAACTTGTTTCCATATAGCTGTTCATAATAATCTTTGATTATTCTTTTGATTTCTGCTGTGTCTGTTGTAATTTCTCCTCTTTAATTTATGATTTTATTTATTTGTGTTTTCTCCCATTTGTTTTTTTTTTTTTTTTTTTTTTTTAGTAAGCCTGGCTAGAGGTTTGTCTGTCTTGTTTATTTTTTCAAAGAACCAGCTTTTGGTTTCGTTGATCTTGTGGATTGTTTTTTTGATTTCCATTTCACTTATTTTTGCTTTGACTTTTATTCTTTCCTTTTTTATACTGGCTTTTGGGTTTTTTTTTTGTTGTTCGTTTTCTAGTTCTTTGAGATGGGAGATTACATTCTAATATTTTATATTAGTCTCCTTGTTAGATTTATTTTCAGATTTCCCCTCACTTTTCATGAGTTTATCTTTCTAATAAATTTTAAAATGACAAATTTGAAAAGACAAATTTGGTTTTTTTTTTTTTACAGTTTGAAAATAATTTCAGCATTATATTATGGTGAATTTGCATCTTTATTAGTAATGACTGATTTTTTTAAATAAGAAGTATATACTACTGTATTTCCTTAAGTCTTATGGGACTCCATAATAGATATATATTTCACTTCATATCACATTTTTTGGCATTGTAATATTTTGCCAATATTTTGAATGACTCATTTAATTTTATTTATCATTATTTTTAAAGAAAGGATATTTATATATTGTGTTTTTTTAACTGCTATCTTTAATGACTTCTCATCTTTTAGGTTTCTTCATGCTTCTTTCTGGTACAAAACACATTATTTGATAGAATCGAGATGGTGTGTATGTAGGTGTTTACTAGACCAGTCTTTCAAATTTCCTGTATATTTGAATATTTTCTGTATGTTTGAAAATTTTCACAAAAGAATTGGGGGTGAAATATTTTTATCTAACTCACTAACCCATGCTTTGAATATTTCCCTACAGCACACCCATCCTAACATAGGTAGAAGAAATATATTCAATTCAGATTATATTTATTAAAATACTTATTAGCTTGTTAATTAACTTTGTTTTGGATGCATTTTCTTACTCCTGATATCTCTAATTCTCCATCCTCCTTTTAAATCAGAGTGGCGGTTAATGAACCCAGAGATTAAGGCTTATTTTCTATATTAATGAATTTTTAGAAAACAATTGTGGTTTTAACTGACTTTTAACATAATTATTTGTTTTATTAATTGTTATTGTCATTTGTAAGCACACGCTACACAAGTTCCCTGTCCTGGGAAACATATCAAAGCTCACCTTTAATTATTATCTTGAAATTTCATGGTATTCCGTGTAACAACAAAAGCTATGAGATCCTAAAAATAATTAAAGTTTATAATTAATATTGCTAGTTTAATTTTACCATACACAATTTCTAATCAGCCAAATAAATAATTATTAACACCTTCATGATTATTAAAATTTACTAACATCTGTTGGGACAACTTGCAGTAACCTCAAGTCATGAAGCCTTAGCATTCAAATGCCATTAATTTTATTGCTTTTATGCTTCAGTGCTCAAATAGAAAAAAAGGATTAACCCTAGTTAATGTTTTATGAAAGAATAAGTATCCAAATGCCTACTTTTTATACTGCTTAATTTATTCTACTTTGCTACATATTTTCCTGAGAAGTTTGCAGAACAGGAATTTTGCTATAGTTTATATTTTAGGCAAATCCAAGCACGTGGACCTATGTGATGAACTCTTTCGTATCTCAAATTTTCATATGCATATATGCTGTATAGCCCTAAAGATAATTTTAATAGAATGATATTTATTTGAATTCCATATGTTCCCATGCCTTCATTAATTTCACAATGGGATGCCTTTCCCACTAGACATTATTTCTAAACAAGGAAAACAGGTTCTGCCTTTATCTTTTGTATCTCCATTAACCAAGTATGATGATGCTCTTTCATAGAGGGTTCTCAATAAGTTATTTTTAGAATGATAGGACTTCTAGAAAGGGCAAGCATTTTCTTATTATAAGCACTTAGTGCCCTCCCTCTTTTTAAGTCTGATCTTTAAGAGGCTGAGGCAGAACTCTGTGTTTGGAAACCTGCCACATAAGGACTTCGAGACAAAACAACTTTCACATTACATTGGCATTGTAATATTTTGCCAATATTTTGAATGACTCATTTAATTTTATTTATCATTATTTTTAAAGAAAGGATATTTATATATTGTGTTTTTTTAACTGCTATCTTTAATGACTTCTCATCTTTTAGGTTTCCTAAAAGATGACTCCTACTGGGTCCACCCTCCCTCATTTGTGCCCATGAGCTAGAACTTTGATTTATCATTGCACTAACTTGACAACACAGATTCTAAAATAATGTATATCCCATCATTATTTGTTAAATGAAAAAGTGATAGACTCCCAAGAAAGATTTTGAATTACAATAACCAAAATGAAGTATATGGCTCAAACTACCCCAGTTGTGCACAATTCATTCATAAAATTTTCTGAAACCTCCCTCTTGTGGTAGATACTGCTGGGAAGTGCCTTGAATATGTTCTAGAGAGCCAGGAGAAAGCCGGAACCTATACTTTGACAAAAACTATGACCTAGAAAATTGTCAAATTTTTATACAGGATTATTATCTCACTATGCATTTTTTTTACAATGTTTTATTTACAGTATCATTCTGTTGGAAAACAGTATGTCCTGAATGAACTCCACCCGCTGATGTTTTATGGACTCCACCCCACCAGGTCTGAGGACTAGAACTTCCATCATGCCATGAATCTTCCATGACTTTTAACTTCTTGTAGAGGGGATTTCTGGGAACTAACTATGGAGTTAAGGAGCCATGCTTGGTATAAAAACTGAACACATGTGGGCCTGGAAGGTTTTGGTTTTGCCTGCCTTCAGCTTGCATCAATCGTCCCAGCTTAGGCAGTGTTATAGGTAGAACATATTGACAAATTAATGTCTCTCTGTCTCTCCCCCCCACCATTTACTTCCTCTTTTAATTTCCATTATAAATGAATCTTTTATTAACCTTTCTATTGTGTTTGCCCTTGGTTCTTGTTTAGTTTTTTTTTTTTTTTCAAGTGCACAGCCGAGGACACACACCCAGGACATCCCATTTGCTTTTGGGGTAGCCCTGTAACAACTTCAGGTTGGTATTTGCTACTCCTGAAAATATTAGCCTTAAGTAATTTTCATCATTGATGGGGTTGCTCTTTTTTTCCACATTTACTTTTCAGAATCACCTAAGGGCTTGAGCAGCATCTCTGGGATGGCTCCTTTTCTGGTCATGGTACGATAATGAAAGCCATTCTCTCAGCTAGTACTTCAAAGTTTTAAGTCATGGCCAATTCAAAGACTGCCTATTTGCATGCAGCAGAGGAGTGGGAGTGGGAGGGGTCAAATCAGGGGAAGAAAGAGAGTAAGGGACTATAGTGATAGTCACAGGTGTTGTGGTGGTGGAATTATGGGGACTATACCTGAGAGGAGAAATCAAATACTGTACAAAAATGAAAAATGTAGTAAAACAATAAATTAATCAAAAAAAAAACAACAATGACCATCTATTCAAAGGTATTAAAATTTATTTTAGTGACATTTCTGGTATAGCATTTTAATGGAAAACATTTCTAAACTGTTTAGAACTTTCATACCCTGCAGGTATCCCAACTGTTCTTCAATTCCTCTGATTTCAGCAGACATTTTTAAAGTCCATTGACAGGAACTCCATGCACCATTTAAATGCCAATGTATTTCAGTCACTTTACAAGGAAAGCACAATGTTTTTTGATGACATCTAGCATTTTACTAATCTTTCTGGCTTCAGCAGCCCAGTGAGTCAACCGTCTACTGTGCCTGAGAGATCTTTCTCCTGGCATATTAGTGTTTGGGAAGCAACACTTTCCCTTCAGAATTTTGAGAGTATTTCTCATTGTTGGACTAGTTTTTGTCTATTCAAGAGATGTTCAAGTTTTTGCAGTTATGAAAGAATTGATTATAGCAGTATGTAAGTGCCCATGTGGAATGTTAGAATTTTCTACTTCTGGTCTTTCAGATGTGTCTGTAGAAGTATGAGCAATATTCATTTTCCTATGTCCTATTTATTTTCATCTATAATGGGTTGTTTTAGAAATGGGGTTGATTTTTTAAACCTTTTTATTTACTTCGTAATATATAAATTATGATTTTGGAGAAAGCAATTGTCTGTCTTAGACTACTTGGGAATTATAATAAAAGATGTAGAGTCTATTGCTAGTATCTCATCCTACAATAGTTCTTTTTATTTCCTTCCTAGTTTCAGAACCTGATTCTTTCCCCCAAGTGCTTAGTGCTTAGTGCTCTAAGGGATGAATTATACTTGATCTAAGCCAATGCTGTAACCTTTTATCTAAAGAGGACATGTGACCCAGTTTGGGCCAATGTGATATAAAGGCAAGTCTACTAGTGGACTTTTGGGAAATATTTTCTTCCTTCCCTTCCTGCTTTGAACATACTCATGTGAGAATGATACTTGGAGCAGTTTGCAATGACCTGGCTCTATGAGATAGAGGCCAAGAGAATTTAGAAACATTTATTTGGGTGCTTCCATTATTTTTTTAAATAACTTGACTCACATCTCCAGACATCTGTGACAATGAAACATTGTTTTTATTTAACTACAATAAAAAGATTATCAAAGCCAAAATGCAAGGAAAAAAGTTAAGTTCTTACACATCTCCAACCAGATATATTTGAAAATATTTGCTGTAGTTCCTTTCATTGTCCTCTGCACATATACAAATATATCTAATTTCTGTTTTGTAAATCCAGGATGCTAAATATATAATTATGAATTCTTCTTTTTGCTTATCTCTACATTGTATTTTAGTATTTCTTTGAATAATCTCTAAAACCATGACTTATAATGGTATGAATTGCTATAATTAATTTGTATATTCTTAGATGAGATATAGCTTTTCTTATTTTGTATGCAATTTAAGATAGATTTTTGTTGCCTAAAAGCCATTATACTGTTTTCAAAGCAAAGAACAGACATAAAGCAATTGTTAGGGGGAAAAAAATTCTAAAGAAAATAAAAATAAACCTCTTCTTTAGAAACTAGTAATTACATGTGGAAGTCAGAAACACAACTCAACAAGTGTGGTATTTCCAAAGTGTAGCTGTAAAAGCCTTTGAAGATCCAAAGAGAAGAAACCTAGAGTCACCTTTTGAATGTGAGAATAGGCATGTATAAAAGTTTGTTTCCTCCAAATATACAGAGATCATGCTGCCCCTCTAGCTTCAGGGTCTGACATTATTTCAGCTCTGTTTATGAAGCAAAAGTGGCACATAAAGAATACCTGATTGTGTTAGGGAGACATTAAGTTCCCCATATCTTCTGAAATTGTGACCAAGAGAACATTCAAGTCTAGTTGAAATTTCTCTAGATTTTTTCTTGCATGTTTCCTTCTATATAAAGCAGGAAAACAGTAGAGTGGATGGAAAGTTTTCTAGCTCATGGGTTCTACATACACAAGTACTCAAGCTCATGTGATTTGTGTTTGACTGATGTAGCAGCAGACAAATGCTGTGACCAGACTGACTTTAGTTAAAAATTGTCTTATAAGCATATGACTAATAAGGACAGAGATGACGTTGGTTCTGAGTCTGACTCCGTTCTACGTGGCTTTTGTACACTGACTTGCTAACATGCACTATAACTCTCTGGAGGTGTCTCCATTTCACAAATGAAGGAAAGGAGGCACCTGTGAGTTAATTCAAGCTGGCACAACTGGTAAAAGGTGAACTGGGATTCTAGGAGTGGGGTCCACATTCTTAACCATCAAGATTGTGTCTCATTCTAAGGATTTTAAAATATATATTTTTTAACATTGTCCCAAGATTACAAGAAAAATCTAAGTTTAATTTTTAACTACATAGTTGAGTCAAAACAATGCATAGCCATGTATTTAAAACATGCAAATAAGGTTAAAGAAAACATATTTTGATTCATTCTTACAGAGCCACCATCTCTTGCTAACTGAATAACTTCCCAAATCTTGAGATCAGATTGCACACCACCACATTCATGTCCTGATTCACAGTGATCATGGCACCATATTTGCTTTTGATTATAGCAAATAAAAAAAAAATAAAACTGCCAAAGACTCAATTTGTAATAACAAGCTGTTGTTGAAAGTAATGTAACATGAATCAGTGTTTAAACTATGAGCTACCTCCTTTAGGACATTTCAAAATGTCAACAGATTTCAGTTATTATGGTGTGTCCCTCCAAAATTACAAACACCCACTATTGACCTTGTAGGGTCTCTGTGCCATCCAGGGACATCTCAGTGCTCTTTGGGAACTATGCTTGAGGTATAATTGCCACTTAACTTTAGGATTTAGTAGAGGGATAAATATTATTGTGTTTTAATTTTTTAAAGCCTTTTAGTTGCCAGCTTGGTTATTCAAAACTTTCCCTATATTTGATTGAGGTATCCTTTCACTTGGTTTAATACTCTTTTGAAACAAGTATTACAAATCAATGGGAATGAAGTGAACATGATAATTTTGGGTTTATTCAGTAGAGAAACATGGAGTTGGACTAAATGGTATCTAAAGTCCTGCCTAAATTTTCATCACTAGAATTTATACACTCAGGTCTTTCCCTTTACTTGTGAGTGGATCATTATTTCTTCACACACAGATTCCTTAAGTATTGAGGCATCACCATCATAACAGTAGCCAAACCCTAGATCCAAGGCAGGAGATCTCCAGAACCCTACCTAAGCTCCACCATATGCCATCTGTAAGACTTTGGAAAAATCACCTTGCCATTTTGCACCTCATTCTCTTAATCTTTAAAATCTTTAAAATGTGGTATCTGTCTTACCAGTTATGGTAGGGTGAAGACAGCTAATGTGCGTCATAATACTCTACATTGTGAAGGACTGGATGGCTCTATTAGTGAGATGGTGAGTTGGACTTATATGCTAAAAGTGTTAACATCTATCCAAATTAGTGCCACCAGTGGGCTGTGGTAAAAATGGCAAGTTTTTTAGGGGGAAACTTATTTTTAAGATTTTTTAATTTATAAAGTATATGTCAACCCTGCACCAAAATTTTGCCACCACTGATAATTTAATGCTAGATTGGCTAAATTAATGCCTTTAATGTAATATATCTTTTCCTTAGTTTTGTGCATCTTGGAATCTGGTCATTTAGATGATGGCCAAAAGAATTTGAATTCTTTGAACATGTTTTCAAACAATAAATAAACACATATTACCAAAACTTACCATGATAGTTCATTAAAATATAAAACCCTTTAAAAGCTTACTTAACCATCTATCCCTGCCAGCACCGTCTCAAGAAAATGGAAACATGACTATTAATAGATCACATGAAATTTCCAGTTAGCAAAAATCATTACGGTCAGAGAGTAAAATCTTGATGTTTTGGGAATTAAAGCATCATAGGAAAATATCTTGAGCTGATTTAGTAGCTCATTGATAATGTGGTTAAAGATGTCATTTACTACTTTATAGTTTCCTCTTTATCTTACTGGAATTTTCTCTGTCTAGGTGTGAAGAATGCTATATTTCTGTAAACTTTATCTTTTGTAACCTTGATGTCTTTTGATTTGGCTAGTAATAAGTTGAAGTTTTCCTTTGCCTTATATATATGATGCATTATTTTAAAATATAACGAATTCCTTTATAAAACACAACATGGGATAAATAAATGTTATTTATTACATTAAAAACTATTCAAACAAATGAAAATACATTAAGCTGATTTTCAATCAGTCCATAAAATAAATGATGCATCCAAGGGGAAATAAACACTTCATCTTTGCTTTTATTTGCCTTCTGATCTCCTGGCAGCAGTAAAACCAAAGGAAGACAGAGCGAGGGAACTCTTTGATGGAGTTCATATGAAAAAGCTCCTGTCAGGATACAGAAAACAGAGTGGAGAAGGGCTCTGTAGATGTAAATGGAAGATGTCTTGTGTATAAATAGCTAATAATGGAAATGATACAAAAATGGAATCTAAAGACTGGAGGGAGTAATATATGGTGCCTACTATTCAAAAAGTCAGGATTTCAAGAAGCAATATTCAAGAAATCCACAATCATCTAACAGTATAAAATCTAATATACTAAAGAAATCTCAATACTGAATGCATACACTCTTACAATAAAAAATAAAATTAAAAATTACCACATATTATCAAGGCCAAAAATTTAAAAAATAGAATTTGTACATGTTTTGCCTATCCCGAACTGTACATAAATTGAATAGAAAATTACATGTTGAAATTCAGAAACTGTTTGTATTCTCCATTGTCCTACCAAGGCAAATACTTCGAACAATAATTGCAGAAATAACAAGATAAAGACAAAATACATTTAAAGTAGTGAAATCCAACTCAAAAATCAACAGAGTTATTTCAGCAATTTGAGTGTGAACTTTTAGGGAGAGGCTTAAAGACAGATTCTTTTGTAAGTCAACATATTTTGGAAAATAAGAGTCTAGTAAGAAGCATGATAACAAATGGAATAAAATGTTAAAATGTTTTCTAAATTAACTGCAGAACTGAGATTACCAGAAAAAGAGGGTAGGAGGAGTAAACAAAGGATGGAGGGGGACTAATGGACTAGGGTAGAGGATTATTGGGGTTAGTAGATATAGAGTGGGAACATACATTTGTGGAGGTGTGAACCTATACCCCTAAAACATATATCATGTTGTAAACCAACATTTCCTCAATAAGCATAATTAGAAAAGTGGTTTTATTCCCTGTCCAACAACCCCTCTGCCAAGGCTAAATACATTGATATAATTATCTTTTTCCTCAGTCTGGTGTCTTTGTGTCAGCCTAGAGATGAAACAAACAACTTTTTATTTTTTAAAGGAAAAAGGAAATAACAGAAGACATAGGAGCAAAGAAAAATAAAAAGAACCCTGGATAGTCTGAGAAGACAGGATGAATTTAAATGATTGGAACAGCTTGACCTGGGTGTACTCAGCAATATAGCCCCTTGCTGTTATGTCAATGAAATATTTACCATTCTCTCTTGCTTTGATGATTACTGTGGGTCTTTGTGGGTTTTAAATTGGTTTTGCCACTTGTGCCTGTTTGTGTTCTCTGGCTCATTTAGATCTAAACATTTATCAGTGAGTTAAATAATAAATTTTGCTTGATTTGAAAAATTGGACTGTTGTTCTTTCATCAGTCACTTTGTGAATTAAATCAGATTTCAAATGCAACTTAATCGCAACAAAGTCTACTGAGTATTGACTTTAATTAATTTTCTGTCTCTGACTCTGAAAAGCAATCAACAATTAAACTAATTTTAACCTCTTTTGGGGTGTTGGCTCCTTGAAATGCAATCTTATTTCTTGATATATCTTTAAATCTCTTAATATAATAGCTTAAGCCCATTCCTTGTTTTCCAGTAAAAAGAAAGTGTAGGTGGCAATTTTTTTTAATTGGCCTCTCCATCTTGAATGCATCAAGTTGCTGAAATTCTCGATCTAAACTTATGCGTTTTAGAAACATTAGTTAATTCTTATCTCTTAACTAAACAATACTCGTAATTTTCTGATAGGCTTCAAGGCATGTCTACCAAACCATTAACTTCATTCTTGAGAAGCTTCAGTTTCTGAAATGAGTTTTTACTTCTTCCTGATAAAATAACAGCTTTGTTGGCCATGCCACCGGATACTTACACGTTAGCTTTCAACTGGATTATCTTACATCCCAGAAGAAGTGTGTATGGGAACAAATAAATGGAGGTCACGGCAAGGGTCATGGGAAATTTCCCTGGAATACAGAGCAATGTGAGATATGTCTAAGGAAAATATTTAGTTTCATAATTTGGGGAGAGGATTTCAGTTAGCACTTTTGGAATTTGTGTTTAATCAGTAGGCAGTAAGCTCAGGGAAATAGTACTGAAGTACTTGAACTTTCTATTATTACATGGTTAGCGCTGGTGGCCAACAGGTTCACAAGCAGTGACAGAACACTGAAGTAACACACTCACTCTGCTTCCTAGGTGTTGCATGTAAAATTGTCTGGGGATTTCTGTTGCTGTTGTTTGCTGTGTCATACCCAGAATTGGTCACATTATTATCTTTTCCTTTAGACTTACAGGACTGTGCTGAAAGGAAGCTTTGAGGCTGCTTTGTCCAATCCACCATCTGATGCAAAGTCTGTGCAGTCCTCTTGCATTTCCCAATTGCCCAGCAAGTACCGGGTGTTAAGGGAACTACAGTAAGTGAGCTATAAATTTCTCTGTATTGACTTACCTTGGACTTATCAGTTTTTAGTAGGTCCCAGTTCTCTGTGAGTCAGGAAAATGGGGGTCCAGACTTTGGCTACCAGGAAGTGTATGGTTTTGATTTTCAGGGAAGCCCTTTTTTTTTACCATGTCTGTAGACTATTTCTTTAATTTTGCCCTTCCTCAAGACTAATTTCTGGTGCAACTGACAAAATAAAACAGAACGAGACAAGACTAGGTTTGATCCTTGTAGGCTCATCTTGCCTCAGGTCTGGCCAGCTGATAGGTGCAGGGCAGACTCGGTGACACAAGTTATAATGTGATTGTACACACCTTGGCCATTACTGTTTCCCTTTTGACAGACTGTTTCTAAAAAGTGCTAAATTGTGAATTTGGAAATGAGGTGATCCTGGGGTTATCTCTGTAGAATTTAAAATATGGTTTTAAGGCCATGTATCTCTTTTAGAACCACATTAATACTATTAAATACTAACCATTATATTTATAACACAGACCTCACAGAGAGGAGGCAGAATTGCAGAGCAATTTTAAATCAGAAGTAGAAACAGAATAGATATATTGAATCCTGCCTCTACCATTTGTTGACTGTGTTACATGACCTTCAGCAAATTACGTAAACCTCTTTGTTTCCTTATCTATAATATAAGAATAACAAAAAGAATATGTAAATTGCTATGGGAAGTGCTAGCCCATAATAAGTAAGAAACAAAAATTAGCTATTACTGTCACTGGTTTTGTAAAATCTGTGATGAGTAGGCCGTCCATGCCAGTGCCAGGGAGGTGGTGCTAAGTGGAGCCCCAGCAGAACTCAACCATCTCTGTACAGGCTAGAGATGCTGCAGACATTCATGGAATTGCCACACTTGAACACCCACCTTTTACCTTGAGGCACATCTACTGTACCTCACTCTCACAAGTGGATGACAATGAAATAAATCTCAGAAGAGATCTGGAAAGGCATATTCCACAACTTCCTCTTATGACAAGCAGATCTGGCACCAGGGAATCAGGAAATGGTTTTGCATCTTACTTAAATCCTTTGTGTTACAGTTTGGAGCCATTTCCTTATTCTGTTTCAGTGAAGAGGAAAAGCCTCTGCTCACTGGATTCAGTAAATGTGAGTGTGAGTGGGTGGAGATGGGTGGGGAGAGAGAGGGCAGTAAATGCAAACACCCAACTTGGCAAGGGGATTTTTATTATGGACCTAGTTTTATCACAACAGCTGAGTGAATCTGGGCAAGTCATCATTATTCTCACCAGTAGATGAGCTTTCAGGTTTAGTTCACCTCCAGCATGCCATGATGCTCATAAGCATCTTGTTACGTGGTTACTGTTTTGAAAGTTTTAGACATAACACAAGTGAATCGAATACTATAGTGCCTGGCTTATCGTGAAAATACAGTGTATTTTTGTTCCCTTTTCTTCTGTCTTCTGCACTTTTGCCTCCCTTCATATTAAGCGAAACCCCATTATGATAGACTGTTGTTATTCAAGTCACTGACAAATTTTACTTAACAACCTATTAACAATAAACACTGAAAAAGAAATAAGATATATTCATTGAAGATGGTGAGTAAAGGAAATAAAGGTGCGAATTGTCCTTTGCCCTCATGATTGTACTGGGTGAAGGGGTGGGAGAAATCTTCACTGGGAGACACAAAATTGCTAATGGTGTTGAAGACTCTTTTTATTCCAGAACTGCACCATGGCTGGTGCTGGACCCCCATTTTTTAGTTGTTTTGATTATTCTCCTGGGAAAATTTTTTTTAAGAAATCTGGTGTCAAGATATATCCCACAACCATGTACAGCAGGCTTCACTCTATTTGTACACTCCTCGAGTTTTGCTTTGTTTTAAGATTTATTTATTTATGCATACAAGCCTGGGTGTAAGCCAGAGGTGTGGGAGGGCAGTGAGAGACTTTACCAGAGACAGAGTGGGGAGAAGAGCAGGCAGATTGAATGAAATACACTGCTGAGGGGAGCAGTGGGTGAGGCAGGAGAGGTCTGCGGCACCAAGTGGGAATTTCCCTGGCTGGGTATCAAACTCGTGCTGCTGTGGCTCTGAATAGCTTCATAGTGCTGCGACTTAACCTGTTGCGCCATCAGGGAGGCCCTGGAGTTTAGTTTTTAACCATTAGCTTCTCTCAAGTCATTTGTGAGCGTGCATGTTGCCTGAATAGTGAAGATAGAGCTTACCTTTAATGAGTGCAATTATTTTAAACAATATGAGATATCAAAATATTTCTTTAGCCAGATTTTGCTGACTGGTACAAAACTGTATCTTACTCACTCTTGCCATTTGCCATATCCTAAATGTGTATATTCAGAAGTGGAAATATAATATTTTGCCGAAGAATGTCTGCAACGCAGAGCATAGCACAAACCTTATCTTTCCAAGGCAAGTAAGAGCAACCGAGGTTAATTCATTACAAACAGAACTTGAAGAAAAATGCTCTACATGAATAGTTTTCAAACTTGGCTACACATTGGAAATGTCTACGGAGTTTTACAAAATACGGATACCTGTATCCTTAAGGTTCTGCTGAAAGTTATCTGGGTACAACCTGAGCAATAGCATTTTTTTAAAACTCTCCAGATGATTCTAATGCATAGCCGGGTTTGAGGACCACTGTTCTACATCTGTGTACCTCAAAGATGATTTGAATATTTCTGTGAGGGGAAAGGCAGCTTTTTTTTTTTTAAGATTTATTTTTTATTTATACATACAAGCTGGGATACAGGCCAGAAATGTGGGGCGGCGAGAGGGTTCACCAGAGACAGAGCAGATAGCAGAACAGGCAGATCAGAAATACACTGCTGAGGGGAGCAGCGGGCGAGGCAGGAGAGGTCTGCTGTGCCATGTAGGATTCTCCCCGGCCGGGCGTCGAACTCGCGTCGCCGCTGCCAACAGCTCCACAGCGCGGCACTTAACCACTGTGCTACCAGGGAGGCCCGGAAAGGCAGCTTTAAGTTTAGATTCTTCAGTTGCTTCTGAATTGTGTACATAAATACTTCTCTCCATAAATTACTATTACAGAATATGACTGAACATGGGAAAACTGAGTCTCCATTAGAGAATGCAACATAACAATGGAGATAGAAATTTACGTTACTCTTATGAAAAATGTGCAGATGCATTGCTAGAGGATAGCCCCACTGATCGTAGGGATCCCCTCTCCTCCTGTCTTGTCACCCTTCTGTTTTTAAAAATGTGCTTCCACATGTCAGTCCAAAATAACTGCTCAAACTCCAGTCATCACAACAGAAAAAAGGAAGCAACAAAGAATGAACCATTTGAAGATACTTCTGGGAACTGGAACAAGACAACCCCACTTACACCCCTTTAGCATGGTTCTCACCTGGGGACGGTTTTGTCCCACAGAGGATATTTATCAAGACCATTTTTGGTTGTCACAACTGGGATAGGGTGGGGATGGCGGACTATTTGGCATCTAGAGTGTAGAGGCCACAGATGGTGCTCAGCATTGCAAGATGCATGAGACAGACTCCACAACAAAAATTATCACACCCAAATTATCAATAGTGGTGATATTGAGAAAACCTACAAAGTTTAGCTACAAGTGGGTCATATAATTATACCCAGCTAGAAGGAAAATAGAAAATTGTAGCCTAAATTCTGAGAAACCATATGCCTATTCCAAAAAAAAAATCAGGTTTTCTATGGCTACCTGAGTGGGATTTCCTAGTACTGTAACTTCCAACTCTGGCCAAAGAGGTTTCAGAGCTAAAATCTGTCTCCTCATCTATGATCCATCATGCAGCAATGAAGTAACTAACACCTGGCATATACTAGCCACTTTTTGAGGCTAACCCAGCTATTTGCATAAACAGAAATGTAATTTTAATGAGGGTCTTTCTGGCTACTGTTCCTGGGCTATTGAGGTTCTATTTTAATGAATTAATCTCTCATGAATATTCAGAAAGATCCTGCTGGGCATTGACTACAGGGTTACAAAAGAAGATGCCAATATTTGATATGCACTTTGCATTTTCTCTTTCTACCCCAACCTCCCCTTGGATGGAAATATTCTTTGAGGTAGAAGTGTAGTACCATAGGTATCCACCTCCTGGGGACTTTTCTGGCGCTTTTATGTATATGGTGACACTATCACAGAATAAAGCTAGACCTCTAAGTACATCCAATCCATCTCTTTATTTTATGAATGACAAAATCAAGCCTGGGAGACAAAGATTCTTGTCCTACCTCTTTATCAAGGCAAACATGTGATTTTGAACATGTTCCTAACCATTCCTCAGTATCAATAGTTCTATCCCTAAGGTGAAAGACTTGGAGTAGATGATGTTTTGGGTCCCTCCCAACATTTAAATTATTTTAGATCATGAAACTATGGTGCTAGGAGTTTCACTGAGACATGTAGAAGGCAGAGTGAAGGGGCTGAGACTAGAATCTACTTTCTGAATTTAAGCTGCCTTGAGTATTTTGCCCCTTTGCTTTGATGTGCTGGTTTATATTTGGTTGTCATTTAGTAAGATGGAAATACAAATGCCTTGAGAGGCCAGGCGTTCCACAAGACAATGTTTTGTTAAACAATGTTAAGACTGGACCATTCTGAAGACTTTTTCAGTACTATTTTAACTCAATTCAATTTAAATTCTAGGACAGTAGCAATTCACAGATAATGAATGAAGTTTTCTGAAGTTTGGAAAAAAAACAATGAGATTCTGTCTATGAAGTAATTCTTCTTAAAGTTCATATCTTTTTATAATGACTTTATGTGTAATTCAAATAAGCTCCTTCTATTTTTTTTTAATATTGAGACAAAAGCTAGTATCTGATGAGGGTGTATAATCAGGTTTATATAAATTAAAAGAAAGAACATCAGGTCACATTCAGAGAAGCTTGCTGTTATATTTTCCTCAGATGAAAAAAATTTCTTATGGTTAACTTCTTTAATATGATTCACAAACTTACATTCAGCTAGCTTCAGCTCACAAAATGCTTTACTTTAGAAACCTTTGAAAGTTATGGAGAAGACTTGTTTTCTGGATTATTGTTTTCCTTGGCTTAATATCTTATGAATATTGGTTGCATTGGGGCAATGACATCCTACAAACTGTCTTCTCTCCTAAACAACACAGCTTCCTTCAAAGAGATGAGGGAGAAAAGGATCATTGCAACAACAGAAGCTGCCAATGACCCACAAATGTGACAGTGCATTTTCTATACCTCTTGTTGGTTTCCAAAAGTGTTTTATGTTTTCCAAGAAAAAGCCATGGGTCAGGGTTAAGTCTCAATTTTAGATGAAGCTGCTTAAAAAATATAGAAATCCTACCAACCTACAGTATTGGGCATATTTTACAGTCAAGAACCCAGGATAATGCTGGCCTTGATTGCATCACAATCTCAATGTTCATTTAATATTTTCAAACATTTCATGTCTTATTTCTCAAAGTGATTTTTTTAATCCCCTAGAATTTAAACTCTAAAACGAGTTGATAAAACTTACAATGAACAAGAATATTTTTTAACAGGTAGATAAAAATAGGCCCTAGATCAAATCAGAGAATTGTGGAAAAGTTAGTAAATTTTTAAAGAGCTCTCAGTATATCCAAATATTTTGAAAAGTGAGTTCTTTGGAAGTTGCCATAGCAGCAGGTATTTAAGACTAGAAATATCCTTGAGATTATATGTTATGTCAGTGTAGAAATTGTCTTATTATAGAAAATGTCACAGATTTTCAGTTCAACCTTACTTGGTAACAGTCACGGCAGGTAAGAAAAATCTCAGAATGTAGTAGGAAAGGCAGCTTTTGCTAATACTTCCTCATTTAACAGCCTTCCTAGGCAATTTAAAAAGAATGAAATGCATTACCTTGTGCGTATTTCTTCCATTCGGAATGACTCTGTTGCTTAGATAATGATATTCAGCACATATCAATAACCAGGTGTAGGTATCTGCCAAAGATGCAGATTGTGTTTCACATAATATGTCCAATTTTGCTAGACTAGTTTTGTAAACAGAAGATGATTACTTATTCAACAGAAATCAGACGAAGTAAAATAGCAGAAATGTTCAATGCTACTTCTATGGTGACATCCAGGGAGTCTCCTTCAGGGTTGATTAACTTTACACTGGAATCTAAAATAATTATGACTACACATGCTGGAGAATGAAATGTTCCCATCAGGCAATGATTACAATAAGTATCAAGTAAGAATTCCAGCCAGGCAATCAGAAATCACCAATTATGCAGAGTGTCTGCAGAGATGATGTTGTTAGCTCACAAAAGTGCTGAACTGAATAACTGGATAAGATTTCTAAAGGAAGCAGATGGGCCCCTCTTGGCTCCTGATAGTTGACTTAAGCGAACTATATACACAGGTTCAAACTGATGATGACCCATAATAATAGTCAGCTTGTAATGTCACATTCATTGTTATGTTATCCACACTCATTGCAAAATTCTCTTCGACCACAGTGATGAAAAACATGTAAAAGCAATGATTAATTAAACAAATTCTATTTCTCTCATATTTTAGCTGCCCAAACCTCTTGTTTCCCCCAAAACATGAATTTCTGATTTATATATCTGTGAGGTGTGCACCAACTATTTTATTTGTTTGCTTGTTTTTTTTTTTTTTTTTTTCTATGCATTTTGTTCTATACCAAGAGGATTCACTTGGCTTATTCACCTTTAGGTCTGATCCTGGTGGTCATTCTTATGGAAAAACTCTACAGTTTTCTGTCAGCTCAGAGATTCAAATTAGAAGAATGGGGGAAATTCTCATAACATTCACGCAAAAGGGGACTTTAGCTTTTACAGAATTCACATTTTCCACCTTTGCGATGTGAGTTAGCTCATGTACGATATAGAGATAGAAATATTGTGTCCACATAACGCAACTAATTAGTGGCAAGCGAGGCAAAAGCCAAAATGCAGATGCTTCACTTCTCTTATTGCTGACTAAAAAATACCACAAAACTTAGGGACTTAAAAATTCACAATTATTTTGCGAGTTGTGTAGGAGGATCTTCTGTAGTCTTTATCTGGGCTTCAGTGCTGGAGTGTATTTAGTGGGAGTGCTATGTGGGACGAAAGGAACAAGCTTCCTCACTTCCTCACTCATCATCACGCTAATTGATGTTGCAGATAGTCATGGGGCCCCAGGCTCTCTTCCTTGTGGCCTCTCAGCCCTAAAGCAGTTAGACCAGTTTCTTTCAATGGCAGTCTCAATATTCCAAGGAGCAAAAATAAGTCACAGGCCTTCTTAAGATCTAGATCCATAACTGGCAGTGTCATTTTTTTGTTCCATTCTATTTTAAAACTAGTCAGATAAGAGAAGAAATGTATTTACTTCCTAAGGGGAGGAGGGGTCAAGTTGCATTACAAAGGAGCATGGAAGGAGTTGTCATTATTGCTCTTGGAAATGCTCTTCCACATCCAGTTATCCACTTCCAGAGGTCAGAACATTTCTGTGTCAGCCCAGTCCTGTGTCATTCACATCTTTGCTGCTTTCACAGCGAATAGAGGTTGTGTTCTACTCTGCTGTAAGTACTGGGCCCGTATCCAATTTGTAGAGTAAGCTTCATAATCATGATTGTTTGGCTTCGTATATCAGTGAAAACTTTAAAACAGCTAGTGAAAATAACTAGATTCTCTTTTTAAATTAACTTGATTTGAAATCTTATACATTTTACAAAATAATAAAAGCCTCAGAATGCCTAAAATCTATTCTTAAGTAGAACCCTTAAAGTAGTTTGATTTGTTTCCAACTGTGGAGTTGAGCAAAAGGTCTGTGTTCACAGTTTATGAGGGTTGCCATTTGGTAACCTGAAGGTGGCAGATGTGAAGGCCAAAAGTGGAGGATGGTGTTGGGGCTGAGGGGCCTGGGACCTCCAGCTGCTTTCTTGATGGGCTTTTTGTCAAAGACTTTCTTCTAAGGAACGTGACTCCATGCAAGTGACTGTAGGTCTTAGAATAAATATTTCATTAGTCATGACGGTTTTGAAAACTTAAAGCTGTGAAGGACACATTGGAATCTCTGTGATTTATGATAAAGCTGAAGGAAACTTGATCATTCCAGTGCTGCCATATGTAGCTGAGTGGAATGTGCAAATGAATTAAAACTAGCGAACCCCACAGATTTTGTTTCTTGATTAAAAAAAGTCTCAAGTCAGATCAGCTAACAGGCAATTTGAAACAGGGACTTAGCAAGGCAGCTGTTTTAGATGAAATTCCTTCCAAATGTTCTCTTTCCATTTCCCCTTCCATATTTTTCTTGCAAGGCATCAGAGAAACTTCTCTTCCAAATTTTCTTGGTTCTGGGTATCAGTGATTAAAAAAATTAAAACCTAGAAATGTCTTGTAATTTCATACATTACTACTCTCTCAGTTTACTCTTAGACAGTAGATATTGTGTCCTCACCATACTACCATGCTCTGTACATATTAATTCTTTATATGATGCATATAAAACATTTAGCATAGATGCTCAGTAAAATATATAAATGTGCCTTTTGTACATTATTGAATTTAGTTATTATGTGTCTAAGAAGAGAAACTATTGGTTTGGATCCTTCTGCAAAATAAACATCAAATAACTAAAAGGGGCTAATTTTCTTGCCAAAATTTCTACAGCAGTTAGATGATTAAACCAGTTAGAACCCAAGTCTTGCGACTTTAGGGCCTTTCTTTTTTTATTATACTGTGTTGTAATTCCACAATAAATATTCCACTCAATAAATAATTCCACTCAATAAATATTGAGTTGAATGAATGAGTCTTATTAATTGTCTTTGTTACTGGACATTTTTGGAACTCTGGATAAGAGAAGGTGGGTTTGAATTTTAGTGATGAGGCTGTACAGATATAGAATTTCTTTGAGAAAGGGAAGACTTTCAAAATGTTGAGAACCATTTGGAAATCAAACAAACACAAACACACACCACTCTCCTCTGTCTCTGTCAATAAAAGAAAAAAGGCAAGATCTCTTTTCTAGATGGAAGAAGCAAATATATGTTACTCATTTTCCCACTAATTCTTTATTAAAAAATTGTATCTTTTGGGTGGAAGCATTTATGTTTGTTCCCTTTAATGCAATTTGAATGGTGCTGTAAATTAAAAGTATTTTCAGAGAAACCTAAATTGCAATTTAATTGCATGTCAACCAAATAGCTTGCCTGACACATTTCAAATGAATATATACTCAATCTTCAGTTAAACCTTCCTCTACTTCTGTACTCATTAACCAAGGGTCCAATTAATAGCTACTGTCATTTTGGCCTACATCTATGATAGTTTCTTGAAATAGATCCAATGTGGAAAATGATCAATTTAGAAGAAGTACATGTTGTAAATCTCGCAGTTCCATCAGTTCAACCTTGAAGAAGGGGGTGAGCAAGAATGGTTTAAAATACCTACTCTTCACAAATCCTACCTCTTGAAATCAGAAATCAGAAGCCAAATTTCTTCCATGGCATTTTTGAAGTTGAAAGAGAGTTATTTTCTTAAATTGCATTTTATTTTTCTGGGAACATCTGCCCTGCTGGTTTCATCTTGTGTGTAAATGAGCTTCAATAGCAACAATTTCTGTCATTCTTGTCACTATCTGGAATCAAAGTTACCATAGAGTCTTTCAGAAAATGTAGGTACACAGAACTCTCAATCCTGCAAAAATATGAGTCCTGTATTACCTGTGACAAATGGATATTACCAAAATATCTATGTATAAATCACATATGTAAGAATCTCTCTATGAAATGTGCAGCTCCAATAAAAATGAGCATAAAAACTCAATGTTTTCTAAAGAATTGAGCCTCAAATGACTATGAAAGCGAATTCCGTGGTGATGACACTAATGAAAAATCAGCTACAGGAAAGGAACGAAATGGCTATTTCTGCTTCAAGGTATGGATGATCTTAGATTATGAGTGAGTTAGCAAAATGAGATTCAGTCATGTGGGAGATAAGAGGGAAACTCCGAATTATCTATGGAATTCCTAATTTGAGCCAGACACTGAATGTGCTGTGTTTGCTTGGGGTTGTGCTCAGTTATGGGCTTGTGTCTATGTGTGGGTGCATACTTTGTCATTAAAATAATTCTGTTGCAGTAACCTCCTAACTCCTTTTTCTTATATCCATCTTTCTCTCAGCCTAGCATCTACAATGATTATTTACAAATGGAAATAAAATCATAGTACTCACCTACATGAACGTCTTCAGGGGATTCCCACCTTAATTTGGAAATACACATAACTCTTAACTACCCATAGGCTCCATATGAACTGCCCTGAGTCTACCGCTGAGGCTTCTCGGGTGCCACCTATCCTCTGCTAACTATTCTCTCAATAGACTGGCGTTCTTCCAGTTCTTTAAACTTGCTACTTTATTTCTTGCCTTAGGGTCTTTTCACATGCTGCCCAAAATGTCCTCATTTTCAACTTGCTGTCCTTCATGTTTCAATTTAAATTCACATCTTCATGGAAAAATCAC
This sequence comes from Scalopus aquaticus, assembly GCA_004024925.1. Lineage (NCBI taxonomy): Eukaryota > Metazoa > Chordata > Mammalia > Eulipotyphla > Talpidae > Scalopus > Scalopus aquaticus. Next base: position 84,362 of record PVIJ01002953.1, read on the forward strand.
CTGATTGTATGGACTTGATTTCTCATAAAACCGTAAACCTGAACTTTGACATAATTTCCTACTGTTTTTAATTATACGGCAACTGGAGTGATTGTGAATTCATTGTTTCTCCACAAGTTTCTAAATTCATTTAGACCTGAAGTTGTGTCTGCTTGTTCCTTACTATATTCCTAGTGCCAGGTTAATCTCTGGAAACAGACAAGCCATTCACTTAATACTCAAATAAGATAGATAGATGTAATTTTTATCACTTGTATCTTCTCATACTAAAGATTCACTCTCTGGTTGTTAGTAAATCACCCTGTTCTACCTGACCAACTATTCTGAGAGGTGAAATGAGCATAATCACTTATTTCTAATCAATTGAGGTGAGAGCTGCAGGCAGATAGGCATATGATGAATTGGAGAAAGACCTGGGTGAGAATGGAGAGCACCCAGGCTACCTCTAGGCACGCTCCCTGACCAGTTCAGCAGTTTTTCACAAGTCAATTTATTTCAGTGCTTATTGCACTTCTCATTTGTAGAATGTGATAATAAAATTTCTTCCACTTCTTTATATGGTTGTATAAGAAGTATGGTGATGATAATGAAAGGTGCCTGAAATGTGCTATATCATGTAATGATGTAGTATATTTATTTTTTAAGTAAGGTCATCCATACATCTACTCTAAATCAAGTTAAACTAAAGGGGAGGGGATCTAATTTTGCAAGTACACCTCCACAGGTAAGAAAATAACAATAAATAAATAACAAAAATACCTTGGGTTGTACTTTATCTTTCTAGAACATAGAAAGCAACATTGATCTGAAGCCCTGTCTCTGAAAAGCCAGAGTTCTTATTAGTAGGGGGTGGAATAGTAGCACCTGAGTAATTATGTAGGTGACATAATCTTTACCAAATAAATTACTGTACACATCGTTGAATAACTGCTCAGAATAAGACAGTTCTGATAAAAATAGATGTAGACACAAAAAAATGATATTGGATAGTTAATTTGGAAGCAGACTTGAGGCCTTTTCAGATTCAACAAAAATCTTAGACTAAAATAGGGGAATCTATTATTTTAAGGACTAATAAGGAAAGAGATGGAAACAATTATTAATTCTTTGACCTTTAAAGGCTTGATGTATTTATATTGGAGTCAGAAGGGAGATTGGGATGCAGATCACTTAATATTGGACATTTTTCTTCACTGCCTACTCAGTCATGGTTCAGTGCTAATTCATGAGTGAGTGTGTGTTTGTGTGTGTGTGTAAGAGGAGTGGTATTGTTCTTCAAACAAATGATCTTGCAGCTGACAGCAACTGTTCTTGATTTCTTTTAATAATCCGTGACAAAAATATTGAGTATACAGTAATGCAAACAGCCAAGCAGTGAAATGAAAACAGGCAGAAGCAATCATATGCTCTATCTCCTTCCATTTTATTGGAATATGTTGAATGGTTTGAGATTTTGAAATAAGTATTACTGTATATGAGTTCTTCAGCACAATTATGGCACCGATCTTTGTGTGTGTATGTACATGTACATACACACTTTAAATCTATTTTTTGGTTGAAGAATGGCAAGTCAGTTTCATTACCTTTGTTCTTTATCTAGATCTGTCTGCCTTGCTGATTTGTCCTTATTTCGTTCTCCTTTGTGCAATCCTCTGATTCTTTCATTATCTAACTAGTCAGACTCCAAGGAGTCATTTCAGATGAAGGGAGTGTAGAAGTCTTACTGCCTGGCACCTTTTATATTCCTTTTATATTAGGAACTCTTCTCAGGAAAATGCCTGATCAGATGCTACCTTCTTCCTTGTTCATCATGCTCTGGACATGCTGGAGGAAAGCCAGATAGTTCCTTAACAGGCCATTTTGTTGCCTCAGGGCCTTTGCAGGTGCTGTATGTTGAGGCTAGAAGATGAGATTATTAGGACAGGAGTTAGCATAGGACAATGAAATGGAAGAAACAGATACAAAAGTTTACATTAAAAATGAGTGGAGAATTTTGCACTTAAGACTCATATATTTCACTCTTGTGTATTAATTTCCTGGGGATATTGTAGTAAATACAACAAACTGGAAGCCTTAAAATACTATAAACTTAGTCTCACAGTTCTTTAGGTCAGAGGTCTGCAGAGACAGCAGGACTGTGCTGTCTCTGCAGATTGTAGGGGAAGAGCCATGTTTTGATTCCTCTGGCTTCTCTTGGGTCTAGATCAACTTGGCTTGTGGCCACATCACTGCAATTTTTGCCTCCATGGTCCTGTGGCCTCCTTTTCTCATGTCCCCCCTTTTTTTGTCTTTCATAAAAGATACTTGACAGTGGATTTAGAGACTACCTGAATATTTCAAGGTCAGCTTCTTACCTCAAAATCTTTAATTTAACCTCATTTGCAAAAATCCTTATTTCAAATATGTAACATTTACAAGTGAAAATGATGAGTACTTGAAAATTTTGAATATTCCTTATTCCATTAACTTCAAAGTGACTTCCAAAGTATTGAACTGAAGTAAGTCTTAGCTTTCTTTTAGTAAATTCTGGTTATCCCTGCATTGTAACTTTCAGTGTATATATTTTTATATTCTTCATTTGTTTCATAAGTAGATCAGTTAGTATGTCAAACCTGTATGTTTTTCAAATAGATAACTCATGAATTTTGTTAATGTAATAGCATTATCTAATTGTTTTTACCCCACATTTTTACTTATGCTTTGTCTATTCAGGTTTCATTTGCTTTGTTGTGGGGTTACTTTTCTCTAGCTTTTTAATGTGACTTGTATTCATCTGTTTGTATTCTTTCCTGTTGTTTGATGTAAGAATTTGGTGCTAGGCTTTTTCTCTTATGATGCAGTTTCTAAATGTACTTGACTCTTGACCCAAAAGTCTTCTAAGAAAGGTTCTTTTGATTTAGCATTTTGTTTGTTCTCTAGTTTTTACATTAATTTTTGTACTATTACATGGTTATCAGAGAATGTTGTCTCTTATTATTTACTTTTATGAATTTATTGGATTTTCTTTATGGCCAAACTTTGTGACTGTTCTGTGGATTCCTGAAAAATAAGTTCTGCTTTCACAATTGGAAATCTAGCAGATTTATTAATTATGCCATTTAGTCTTCCTATATCCTTAATTGCTTTTTAAACTTAATCATGCATAGAATGATAGATCAGAGTCTTTTTTCTAATGTGATTCTTCTTTTTCTTTGTAATTTCTGTCCTATTGACTTTATTATGACTAATGCTGGACTATTTGGTATGTGGATACTGTTGTAACTTTGATATGTTGTAACTTTCATCCTTTGTCCTAGTTGTCTGTGATTCTATCACTAGTAAATTTTTCTCTCAATTGATTCTAATACTAAGATTGTTATCCTTGTTTTTCTATTTGCATTTTCATCATATAGGTTTTCCTATATTTCAATTTTCAATCTTGTTGAAGCATTTGAAGTATCTATTATTCAAGTGTATAATTGAGGTTAGTTTTATAATTCTAATAATAATTTTTTTCCTTTTAAAAGCAAATCTATCCATCAGTACATTTATTAATATGAAAATAATGTTTGATCTTAGGTGTGTGTAACATTTTATATATATCTTTATTTTTATTCTTTGTATGGTTTTCTATAAGTGCTGTGATTGCATTGCTGTATATGTAGCTTTATTTTTGAAATTTGAAAGCTTTTATCTTTGTCCTATATGATTGTCACTATAAAACTTCATGTAATGTCCTTAATTCTCTAATCTCTTTGAAAAGCTCTGCTAATTCCCTCTTATGAGCAATGAAGGAACATGTATTGTCTCATTTCCAGGCACCGTCCAGTTTTTCGTTGATCATATGTCTTTCAATAGACTTCATCTTTTGTGACTTACCTGCACAGATTTAAATAACTTTGTAAGCCCACTTTTCATATGTTAAGGAACGCCCAAAGAACTTTTAGCTTTCCCCACCCCCTCTTCTTAAAATTTAGTTTTAAAAATTTTTGATGAGGGCCTCCCTGGTGGCACAGCGGTTGGGCGCTGCACTGTGGATGCGAGTTTGACGCCCGGCCAGGGAGATTCCCACATGGTGCGGCAGACCTTTCCTACCTCGCCCGCTGCTCCCCTCAGCAGTGTACTTCTGATCTGCCTGTTCTGCTCCCCGCTCTGTCTCTGGTGAACCCTCTCGCCGCCCCACACCTCTGGTCTGTGCCCCAGCTTGTATGTATAAATAAATAAATCTTTAAAAAAAAAACTTTAAAAATTTTTGATGAATTATCATGTTTTTACATTCTTAATATTTTGACAGTATAGGATTTCTCCCCTCAGATGTGGTCACCATAGCTCTTTTACCATCAAAGTACCCATAGTCTTCCAACATAAGTCCACAGTGTTCTCCCCTCTCCCCCCACTCCTACCCCTCTACCCCCCTGCCCCTGAAATAACCAACCCCCTAACCCCCTTGGATACCTCAGATCCATGGTCAGTTTTCAAGGACTGGTTTTAATGTTTGTCTTTGACCCTTTGTATGGTTTCTCTATATTCCACATATAAATGACACCATCCATATTTATTTTTCTCCTTCTGGCTTATTTTGCTTAGAATAATCCCTTCTAACTCCATCCATGTTCCACTCCTTTTGAGGCTTAGTAGGCTTTCTTGATTTGACAGAAGCTCTGAGGCAAAAGAGCAAAGAGCCTGCATAGAAATGTCCATACAACTGCACTCGTGTCAGAGGTAGGTCCACGCCTATGACTCCAGCACAAAAGGCATCTTCTACAGCGTCCCTGGAAGGGTGGGTGTAAAGGCACCCAGCAGCAGTTGGGTTGATATCATGCTTGAGCTCCGGTTGCATCATTTCTTTGACACCAGTTAGTGTGGGAAAGACTGTGAAAAAGACTGATTGTTCACACAGTCTATCTTTCAGACTTATCTTCTCTTTTGTGTTCTGAGTAATAGCTACTGTTGTTGATATTCTTGTTCCCATGTGAACAAACACAGACCATGTGACTTGTAAAGGAGGACCTTAGTGACTAATAAGTTGTGTTATGAAGACAGACACTAAAACTTGACCCAATTTAATAGCTACGTGTCCAAAATATTGTGTTTGTGGTTATCAAAGTAGTTGGTCAGTAATTGCTTCATAAATCAGACTTTTAAAAATGTCATTAAAAAGTAGATTTTTCTGTGCATTTTTCTGATCCAAATGCACAAGAAGAAACACATCAATCTTGTAGCTTTCTTAGATGTATCTGTTTTTCTAATTTGCACTTATTAAATTCATAGGACCTTGGCTATCACATCCTGGATAATCCTGCCTTCTCCACATTCTGACTGTGTGACCTTGGGGAAAATTACTGACCCCTTCTGTGTCTCATTTTTTCCCTCTGTGAAGTAGCGATAATAGTAGTACCTATTTCATAAGGATGACAAATAAATTAAATTGAATGATATATGAAAAGTATTTTAGAATAGAGTCTGGCCCATCATTCACTCTGTGCATGCTATCTCTTATCGTTATTATTATTGCTATTTTATCCCTCAGATAGAGGACATTTTCTTGTGTGTGTGTCTAGAATGCCTTGCTAAAATTTCTCTTACTCCTCTTCTTTCTTTTTTTTTTTTTAAAAATTATTTCTTTATGGATACAGAGCTTAGAGTTAGGCCAGAAGTGTGGGTTGGGAGGTGGGTGATTAGAGGATTCACCGGAGACAGAGTGGGGAGCAGAACAGGTGGATCAACTGAAATACACTGCTGAGGGGAGCAGTGGGTGAGACAGGAGAGGTCTGCTGCACCATGTAGGTCATGTCTCTGGCCAGGGATCAAACTCATACTGCAGTGCTTGCTGATAGCTTCATAGTGCTGAGACTTAACCCCTTGCACCACCAGGGAGAACTTACACTTCTTCTTTACTTGTATGATGTCTGTCTTGCTTACTAGACTGTACACCATGAGAACAGGGACCCTTTTTATATAATCCACACCCTATTCCAGCTCCTGGTAAATAGCACGGAACATAGTCTCAGTGCTTTGTTACATTAATGGATGAATGAGTTATCCAATCAATATTGCTCATTCAGGTTCCTTTATGTGCCAGTTTTCTGAAATAAAACATGGTCTTTTTACTCACTTGTTATAGTGAAGCACTAATTTCCACTATAAACTTTGAACATACTTTTTATAACTATGCTTATATTTATCCTTTAGTTGAGAGATGTGAATCATGGTGACAGGTCATCCTAACTCTTAATGATCTCTTTCCTAACCACCATACATGTATCAACATAGACACCCCATATTTTTCCTCATCAAATTATCTAGGATGCATGACCATTCAATCAGGCTTAATCTTAAAAAGATTGTTAGTTATACCAGCTACACCCATCCTATTCTGGAAAATAGTCACCAATACCTCTGCTGTTACATGGATATACAGATGGTTTACCTTCCAAAACTTCTCATATGGATAATTACTTATTTTGGGTACCTCTCACTCTGTTTTAAATTTTGTGTTTCATAAACCAGAATTGAAAAATTTCAAACAGAATGCAAAGATATTGCCTCAAAACTTTTTATTTCCAGGAATTCGAGATGACTTAAGGGTATAAGAACTGTGATGAAGCATAAATGGATAAAATGAAATTGTCCTTTTCCAGGGGCTTGGAATCTATTCTAAATACAAGACCCTCTGCAATCAGCTGACACAATCAGGATTTACACTCAAAGACAGAAAACAAGAGTAGAAGAGGACATTTAGTAAATCCCATGCCAGATGCTTCATTTTATTTAATTCTCAAAATTATCCTATGGATCCTGCAACCACACCTCTTACAGGTGGGAGGAAACTGAGATTGAGGAAGTTGAAATTACTTGTCCACGGTTCATATAGAAACAACTAATCTTTGACCACTCTTCACTGCTGCATCTGTCATTGGCTCATCTCAAGACTCACATAATTTTGGCCCTAATCTTTATTCTTCCCCTCAACATGTAGTAACTCATATCATAGGTAATGCTTCCTTTGCAATCTCCACTGCCCCTCAAACCTCCCTACCCCCAGACATTGGTCTTTCTGTGGTTAACCCTTGTTAACATGGAACTTACATATATTTGTTCTATCCTGGGGCTTGTTCAGGTGGAAAGCAATTTACAGTAAGTTAATGAATGGTTTGTTTTGGTATCTGCATTTTATTGAGTGTATAGAGTACAGAATGTGAAGTCTATTCTTAACTTTCTTAGTCTCTTCCTGAGTTCTTCTCTAAATGCTGTTTCTACTTCTCAATCTCTCTTTCTGACTCATACCCCAGGGATGAGTCCTCATCCTCCCTTATCCTACTCTAATCCTCCTTTGTGAACTGTACAATATTCACTTCTTAACCAAGCTCCTACTTTTATGACTTTCACTATCATTTCTATTCAGATAAATCATCTATATTCTCTGTTGAGTTCAAGACTGGCATTTCCAGCACCCAGTTGGACATCCAATAAGTGCTTGCTTAGCTTTCGAGTGCTGATTTTCAGATCCTAGCCGAATATCCATTTGAAGACTTTTAATTCCTCTCTGCATTTGTGTGGTCATCTTCAAGTGGATGCCAAATTAATACCTCCAAATCAACAAGCCCAGTCTTGTCTTTCTCCCCTAGCTTGATGAGTATCATTACAGTCTCTCAAATATAATGCTTCACAGTTGCCTTTGCCTTTCTCTTTCCTTAAACACCCACATCTATTAGATCACCACATTTTTTGGATTCTATTCAACCATTTAAGCCCCTTTTGTGTCAGTCCTCCATGAGGATCCTAGTTAAGCTGTACCTTTTGCTTGACCCCTTCCTAAATTCTTCTAACTTGTCTTCATCCCTCTACATTTTTCTGGAAGTTTATTAAAACTGACACCAGAGTTATTTTTATATAGATCTGATCTTGTTTCTCATTTACCCAAAAATCTCTAATTCCACTCCACTGCCTACAGAATAACAATATAATCTTGAATAGACATTTTGTACCCCTCCGAGAATCAGTTCAACCTACCTTTCCCAACAGTTCTAATCATTGTGCACTACCCTAGAGCCTTTCCAGACTAATCAGTAGTCCTGCAGGCTCCACATTTCTCCAAATTTTCTACCTTTGCTAAGGATGTGTTCCTTTGCTTGTGATGGCCTTCAGTCTTCCCTCCATCACACAGCACACTCAGCTGCAATCCACCATCCCCAAGGCTTTCTCACATTTGATTGCTCCCTCATTTTGTCCCCATTATTTAGTTGAAATAATATAAAAGTCTATCTTTCCATCATCTTTCAAGCTTTTTCAGCAGACACCTAATCATTTTTGAAATTACATTAGCTGAAGAGCTGTATAAAAATGCCAAATTAATCTCCAAATCTCTTATCTTATGGACTAGAAATCTATCAGTATGATGTCTCTATTTAAGGTATTCATGTTAAAACAGATGTGTCACTGACATCTTTACATGGGGTATGAATTGCTAGCACTATTTTAAAGATAGGAGAAAACATTTGATGAAAATCAACACATAAAATTGTGAAGAATTTTGGAACAGAGCTCAGTACTCCTTGCCTTTAATGCTGTGTTTGAGACTCAGTATATTTAAGACAGTATCCAGTAGTTAAGTGCAATTGCTTCAATTTAAGTTAGCTAAAATTAAAGACAAAATAAAGAGTTGATTTTTCAATCAACTAGAAACATTCAAGTGCTCAATAGCCAGACTACAGTATTAGGTAGCACTGCTGCAGAACATTTTCTCCATCCCAGAAAGTTCTTTTCACCAGTGTTGTTCTATTCCCCCTGTGTCCCCTTTGTAGGATACACTCAATCATACATTGCCCCTTAGGGAAAGCTTCTGTTTCTTGTTGGACGATTTTTGTTCTTTATTTATTTTCATTGCTTCTGAAAATGTCAGTTTTGATGTTTGGACTGTGTCAGAATAAATGAATGGCAAAAGATTTTCCAAATATCTTTTATAAATTGGCTTGATTTCTTCCACGTCCTCAGAATTTCTTCAATTCTGTTTCTTCCCAGCTGAGGTCATGAAAAATGACTTATTTGCATTTGATAGTTTCCTTAAGGAATTTGACAAATTGTGTGCTTTTGTGAAAAATCTACTCTTCATCTTAGTTACTAGTATATATGACTCCTATTTCACTTATTCTGGCTCAAATATAATAAACCTGTAAAAGTCAAATTTGGCCCACAAAAGGAAGGAATAGCAGAAGGCCTCATGACAATTTGGGGCAGTGGGAGAGAATGGGAAGAAACAGAAGAAAAGTGTTAGCTCCATCACCCTTCCCATTTGATGAACACACAAATGCATACACACACGTACATAAACCCTGACACTATATCTTATTCCATGAAAATGAGGGCAGTAAAATCCAAACAAAGCTACAAAGTATACAACTGTTAAGAATTTTGTCAGTTGTATATTCTAAGTAAGCATTCTCTCTGCTTTTAACATGTAGAAAACCTGAACTTGTTTTTAGAACAATGAGGTAATCCCTACCATCTTTATACCACTTTCCTATTCCACACATAGTTCACATATTATTGCACACATTGTATTTGTTACAATATCACTTATTTGAATATAAATCTCTCTGAATAGAGTACTATAATTATTTAAAGCAGGAGAACTCGGTCATCTTTTTATCCACAGAATATAGTACAACCTTGGCGAACGTTAGCAGGGCCGGTAAACCTGATCCATTCCCAAAGTCCCCAGTTGTCCTATTTTCCATATCCCTGGTGACATTCCCCATCTGCCATCATCAGAATATTCTTTCAGGGTAAGAATATTCCTAGAAATCTTATTAACCATTTCTCTTTCCTGTGATTGACAACTCTCTGTTCTGCTCAGCAGACTCATGTTCACCGCCTACTTCCAACCTCACTCCTTGTTGAACAAGCCAGTAAAGAGCAGTGAGGAAATCAGAGTTCTGAGGAGCTCCCTGGCGTCTTCCTGATGGGCACTGGCTAGAGTCCAATGGCTTAGACTCTCAAGGTTGCTTTGCTTCCAAGCAGGGGATAAGAAATCAGAGAAGTTCACCATCTTTCTGTATCCAGAAACTGTGGAAACACAGTGAGCATTTTCCTAAGGTCCAAAAGTATAACTGAGCAGGTGAGAGCTTCAGATCTGACCCACTGCAAAATTAAGTTTCTCCAACAGATTTTCTCTCTTTCTCAGCCTTAGTTTTTAAATTGATTATAGATTTTGAAGGCTTGAAAGACTAAAAGACCCACCACACTGTTAATTATGGCATGCTAGGCCAGTGGGGCATTTCTAAGAGGGGTGGTGTGAGCTCAGGGTCCTGAAGTTGACCCTGACGTCTGCTGCCGCTCCCCACCAATCACGCGTCCACTCTGACAAGGCATTCTCAAACTGGGACTATCCTAAAGACAAAAATAATTCATTTAGCTTTGAGATCAGAGTCTAAAGGCTGTGGAAAGAATTTCACATTTTCTTCCAGAAAGGAAAGAATTATAGTCTGCTCAGTCTCCAATCAAGCCTTTTTGTGACATATGGAACAACTAAGTTCTTTTTTTCTCAGAGGCCAGCTTTCATTAATCACATTTTTCAACTCATATAGAAGAAAGTCTGACACATAATTTAAACAAGTGGTTAAACCAAAAATATGATGTGGTTTTTATTTGTTAATCAAAGATTTAATAGCTTAAGCTGGATTTTTAGGACCACATTTGTCTTCTTTATCAACATAATTAGATCTATGGCCAAACTGACTACAGAAAATTGTTCATTAGAATTACCCCCATACACATAAAAAAATGGGAGAAAATTAATTCATATGCTAGCAGGTAGACAGAGCCATTGTTGTCAGGAAGCTTTGGGAAGATTTTGTGTTACACAGATATTTTTTCAAAAACTCCCTTTGTAAAAAGAGAGTATTGATCTTTTTTTTTTGGACAAAAACAAATATTTTTTCCCCTGGCCCACCCTATGCATTCTAAAGTTATCTTATTTTTATTTTTAATATTCTTTCCTTGTGCTGTTAACATTGCCTAACTCTGTAACTCATAGTTACACAAAGCTGTGTTGCAGATGTCTACTGAGACCAGGCAAATGCTTCCCTATATTAGCTTTTTTTCCTCTTTGCTTGTGACTGCTCCTCCTTCTTTCAGTTTAGAGCTTAATAATAAAAAAAAAGCAAAACATAATAGAGCTGCAGTGGAGGATTAGGATAAGCAAGAAGATCTAAATCTCTGCAAATGGCATGAGGACTATGTATTTTTATTATGCCCATGTCTAGTCTGCATTACACAGTCAGTGTAGGGTGCAATTATCCAGCAAGACACTGTGTCTCTACAGACTTTGGACACAGGGAAGCTGGTCACACTATGGTGTCAAGAAAAAGTAAATATCAGATTACTTTGATCCTGATTTGTATATTTAATATCCAATTGACATCCTTAATGCTCTGGCTCCATTTTGCACAGAACATGCTGGAAGCTAAATGCCTTGACAAGCAGCTAAAGAATTGACATTGGGAGCATATGCTTCGGAGTATTAAGCGATTGTGAACAGCAGATAAGCAGTCAGCCTTGAGAGTCCATTTTCCTTTTAAACAGCATAGGCGCCGATAGTAGTCGGTCAAGGTTACGTCTTTTACACATTTGGCGTCTGTTTTAAACTACAGCAAATAAATGCTCCAGACAATGCATACTTAAAATTGACAGTTATACTGAATTTGGAGAGAGAAAGTAGTGATTGTGCAACTAGATTACAGAGGCCAGTCACATTCCAAAGAATTCACATTTGGTCAACATCTGGGATAGTTTAAAGCTTATAGAAAATGGGAATGGATGTTGACAAAGGTAGAATTTTATACATCAAGTTCAAAGATAATGCAAACAAACCCATATAACCAGTGACATTTTCCGTGAAGAGAGGCCTTTAATGGGAATAGTCAGTGGCAAGTCTGCACGTCCCTGTGAGTGTCTAGACATTTGGGAGAAAGGAAACTGACCATGCGTTCCAAACTCCTCTCTCTTGTGCTAATTGAATCGGGCTCCAATGGCTCAGCCTCTGTCTTAAACAGAATAACTCATGTTTCCTCCTCATCTTTCTCTACCGTTATCTAAGTTTCTAAGTCAATAATTTGGGCTGGGGTGTTATAGACAATCTTTGAGCCATGTATGAAAAACAGAGTCCAATGATTTTAAGCCATAAATATTTCCTTCACTCAGCAGCGCCCTGTCTTTCCTGAGAAATCAGTCTTCAGGTTTTGAACCAAACATCTAAAGTGGAGATAGTTGACGTCCACCAGCAGAGCCTCCCAGGCCTTAACACTGAGTACATGTGAAGACAGGCACTTCTCTTGAATTTCTAAAATCTTCCTTGCCTTCTCTGATAAAATCCAAAACCAACTTCTAGTGAAAGAAGACCCAGGGCCCCATTGGCTTTTTCTCTCCATACCAGCTATTTGGCTAGCTGATGATGACTGAGTGCTTGGTTGATGATATCCATTGTCGGGCTAATTTGATGTAATGTCTCTATGTCATCCTTATCTAAATTAATAATTGAATTTTAGTCTTGCGAGACAACAATTATTGACATATATACACACTTTATAAAGAAAGCATAAGCATCCATATTATTTAAATTAAAGTGAGGGGAAATTTGAAAGTGATAATTTTATGTCCATGTACTATCAACAAGTGTTCAAAGAATATTCTAGGAAATTACCTATTTTCTAGGCAGAGGGCAAGGTCAATAAATCAGAAAAAGAAAAACAAATAAGGAAAAATTTGCCAAGTAAGTAAGACCATCTTACGTCCAGACTTTAATTTGGGGTGGGGAGAGAAAGGATACACTGTCAATGAGGGACTTTGTATAAGATGATAATTACTTCCTTAAATCAATCTTCCTAATCGGAAAGATTAAGGGTCTGTGCCCCAAATATATAACATTTGTGATCAAACAAGTATAGCATTAGTTTCTTCAGTATCACTGCTTAGAATTTCATGTTTCATGAATTTATGTACCCAGTTAAATGATATCATTAGTGTAGATGTCCAGAGAAAAGCCATTAAGAACAAATTCTAATTACAGGTCCACATTCCCTGATGACTGAACTCTTACAGGGGAAGCTTGATCAACCTCTGGTATTATCCTCCTCTTGGAAAGTCAGACTGCCTGGGACAAAGCCTGGTTCTCCCACTGTACTAGTGAGTGGCTATTTGTCAAGGTTCTCCAGAGAAACAGAGCCAGGAGATTTGTCTTAAAGTTTTGGCTCACATGAGTTTAGAGGCTTGGAATGTCCAAAATCTGATAAGGCTAAGTTGACAGGCTAGAGACTCAGGAAGAACTGCAGTTCAAATCCAAAGGCGGTCTACTGGAAAGCCAGGAAGAGCTTATATTGCATATGAAGTCTGAAGGTAATCTACTGGCAGCCTGGGATTTCTGGAAGGTCAGGTTTTGTAGCTTTGAGGTCTTCAACTGTTAGATGAAGACCACCCACATTATAAAGGGGGATCTAGGGCCTCGCTGATGGCGCAGTGGTTAAGCACTGTGCTGTGGTGCTGTCGGCAGCAGCGATGTGAGCTCAACGCCCGGCCTGGGAGATTCCCACATGGCACGGCAGATCTCTCCTGCCTTGCCCGCTGCTCCCCTCAGCAGTGTATTTCTGTCGATCTGTCTGTTCTGCTAACCGTTCTGTCTTTGGTGAACCCTCTCGCCGCCCCATGCCTCTGGCCTGTACCCCAGCTTGTATGCATAAATAAATAAATCTTAAAAAAAATAAAGGGGGTTCTACTTAACTCAAAGTCTGCAGATTTAAGCATAAATCTCATCCAAAACCACTTCACAGAAACATCTAGAATAATGTTGGATCAGATATGAAGATACTGTACCCTAGCCACATTGATTCATATGCTAGGAGAGTGACTAGGAAAAATCATTTACCTCTTTGTGCCTCACATGCTCATCTATAAAATGGCATTAGTTAAAACTTGGGTATGGGTCCTCCCTGGTAGTGCAGCGATTAAGCACTTCACTGTGGAACTGTCAGCAGTAGCGATGCAAGTTCAACACCTGGCTGGAGAGATTCCCACATGGCACAGCAGACCTCTCCTGCCTCACCCGCTGCTTCCTTCAGCAGTGTATTTCTGTAGATCTGCCTATTCTACTCCCCACTTTGTCTCTGGTGAACCCTCTCACAGCCTCACGCCTCTGGCCTGTACCTCAGCTTCTATGCATAAAATAAATCTTTAAAAAAAATTTGGGGTATGTAATTCCCTGGATGACTGTGAAGATTAAATGGTTTACTTTTAAGTGACATATTTAGAACAGTTCCTGGCACAGAGTAAATACCTTATTACAAATTATTGGAAGAGAAAGGAAATTTCGAGATATTTAGTCAACTCTGAGATCCAAAGTGGTAAAACTACTTGCCTCAAATTACAGAGTGAACTGGGATCAGAGATGAGGCTAGAATTCTAATGTCCTAAATACCAATCCAAGAGTCATCATAGAAAGCTTCATTCCTGCTTCTCTTGCCTGGGTAAATGCAAAAACACTAATCAGGTGAAGTGCATTATTACTAAATTTAGGATCCCTTAATTTTTAAGGTATTTTTTTTAAATAAGTGCTTTCGTAATGACTATTACAGAAATGTTTGGTTTTTTTTATATCTGATTATTGAAAATAAATACCTCTTTTGTCCACTGGATGATTCATTGAGCCTGAAATTCCTTTATGCCTCTGCTGTTTCACATTAGTCATTCTAGTCCCTTGAGACAGACTGAACTGCCACTCACACCTGATAGTTCCAGAGAACCTGCCCTCTAAGGTTGAGTGGATGCCAATCTACAGCTAATTGAAATTACCTATATAGTTTGAGTTGTTTTGTTCTACCCTTTTAAAGGTTTAGACATGCCTCCATTCCAAGCCTGCTAGGAAGGGCACTTCTTCCTTCAGAAGAGCCTTTTCTTCTTTTCCATTCAAAAAGTTACTTGATCTGAGAATCTACATCACTGTTTCTCAGAGTGAGTTCTGTCGAGATCACCTAAATTACAATTACCAGGAGAACTTGATTTAAAAGAAAAAATAGCATCACAGAATGATTGAATTTGATCTCTAGGGCCGGAATTCAGGAAAATTTGCTTTTTGCAAGTTTCTCATGTTGATTCTTATGCCATACAAACTTGAGAATTGCTGCTCTAGATTACCTTGATCTTGGTAATAAACACTGCATCATGGAATTTAAAAGCTGTAATAATGTCTTTTAAAGTTTCTAGGTTGATCCATCTCTGCTTGTTTAATTACATTGTATTATACATTCCTTCTAGCTGAAAACAATTTGGTTCTTCTGCATTAATGAAGTGTAACTGTGCTTACATAGTGTTTTCTGATTTGAGTTGCTAGGCTAGAGATTATTGTCAGCTCTGCCTCATCAAAGTTCCAAGAAAGGTATCACTTGCTTTTACTGCTAACTCTTAACAGTCATGGTTTATAACATTTAGTGTCAATTTTTTAATCAACTCATATAAAGGGTTCCATTTTCAAAGCACATTAAATCTCAGCTGTTTTCAGCACTGAAAATAATTTGCATCCTCAAGAAAAGTTTTAGTAAATATCTATTTTTGAAGGAATGCTTCGTGTCGTGTAGAAATACTCATGTGTGGACATTACTACTGATTCTATAAACTTATGTCATGTCAAGGAGAAAAATCATTGCACCCTAAAGTGAAAATACAGAGAACCCATTGGTTTTGGTTTCTGACTCCCACCTGACCAATTATCACTGACAATACTAAGATCAAGGACAATTTTATTGTTTACTGAAGATTTACTGCATAGTAAGAGATTATGCTAAGTACATTTATGTATGAAAGGTAAATAAATTTAATCCTTCAAAAACTCTATAAACTAGATAATTTTCAGTTATATCCATCTCTCAGAGGAGAAACTGGAGCTTAGCTAGTTCATATCTCTTTCCCATAATCACGGAGCTTGTCAGGGAGAGAGTCAGGATTTGAACGCAGGTCAAACTGCCACGCCTATGCTTTATCCTTGTCACTCAGTAGACTGACTTCCTACTTCTGCGCTGTTCACTCTCATCATTCATAAAAAGAGACACAAGAGAAAGAGAAAATGAGGTTTGACCTTTGAGAATAGTATCACTCTCAAGGGATTTTTTAACAACCTGCCGCTGGAATATTGGAAGCAAACCATTATCATTGTAAGGCAGATGAGCATGGTGCTGCTGGGACCCCGCTGACCTGTGCTTTTTAAGTAAGTTATATTACTCATTAAATACATGGCTCTGCGCAAGTCATTTAATATCTTTGGGCTCCATTGAGTCTATTGGTCATGCATTAATCAAGGAAGCTGGAATCTCATCTCTTAGACCTAAAAAACACTGATTTCATATATTTTCTTTTTCTGAAGCTCTGCAATGACATGTAAGCCCAAAAGGGGCGCCCTGGAGAAATTTGCAGCTCTAGGGAATACCTTAAGGAAATCACTCATCTAAAGCAATCCCCATTTCATAGAGTAAACCAAGACTCATAAAAGTCTGATATCACATGGGCAGTTAGTGGTTGAAGTTTCTCAGCAGATCTGAAAAGGTAGACCAAACCTTCCATTTTATCCTACTAATCTTCCCCCCACCCCCATGTCTTATATCTCTTTGACGTTTTCTCCTTTGCTTTGCATCTTAACCACAGAAACCTCATTTTGTTTATTTATGTCAGCTAGTTTTTATAAATATTTAGCTTTGTTGACTCATCTGCTATCTAGATCCAGTATCTGTCTTTGTCATTTTTACTTACTTTACTGCACATAATTCCCTTGAACTATTTCCATTTTGTGGTAAATAGTAACATTTTGAGTTTCCTTATGACTCAAGTTTCCCATTGTATGGAAAACCCACATCTTCTTGGTCCATTCCTCTCTTAGAGGGCACATTGGTAGTTTCCACATCCTAGCTACTGTAAATATTGCAATAAACACATAAAGCATATCATTTTTTTAAACTGAGGTTTTCATGTTCTTAGTAAACATGCACAAAAGTGGAATTGCTAGATCACATGGTGTTTCTATTTTTAGTTTTATAAGGTAAATCCAGATTGCTTTCCCGAACAACTGCACCAATTTACATTCCCACCAACAATGTTTTCATTTTCCTCTTTCTTCACTTCCTCTCCAACACTTCTTGTTGGTGGTTGTTTTAATGTATGTGCCATAATCATGGGTGTAAGAGATGATATCTCATTGTGGTGTAGACCTATATCAACCTTACTAAAAGTGATGTTGAACATTTTTCTATGTATCTGTTGACCTTCTGGATAACCTCTTTGCTGTGATTTTTGTATGTTTTTACAAAACTTTAAAACTGGCAGAAGTTATCTGGTTAGGAATCATTGGTTGTAAGGAATAGATACCAACTTAAGCCTGATTAGGTAAAGGATCTTAATCATAAGGAATTAACATTTAAGGGTAGTCAGGCACATATTAGCAGACTTTACTGAAACTAAAAAGGTCTTATATGACTCCTATCTCCTTCTTTTCTGCAAGGGGCCAAGCTATCTCCATTTCTACTTGAGAAATGGCTTCCTTTTCCCATTTTCTTATGGCCAATCAGAGCTGCAAAATATTGAATTCTCTGGGTAGAAATTCTAGATTTCAAGATGAGAGGATGTAACTGGCTGAGTGTGGGTCATATGTCCACTATCAATTACGTTATCTGGGCCAAATAGATGAGATGGACTAATCGTATACTTAATGTCCATTCAAGGAAAAATGATTCCAGTTATGTATACAGAGATTTTATAATATTTATGAGAAGTTAACAATGACTCTAATGATAATATAGATATGGCTTGACCTAGGAAAATCAATAGCATTTTGGTTATTTTCTCTCATTTAAATCTGATGCCTTGATTTTGTTTTTCTGTTATCACTGCCCTCATGTTGCCTCCCATTCCAGTCTTTTCCTGTCTACATTTTCTTTCCTTACATTATTCATAAAATTTCTCATTTCTTTGAGGTGTTCTAGGCAGGTTTTCAAGATAGCAGCAAAGCAAATATAATCCAGTGACTCCTATTTAGAGTTGAAAATAAATACATTGTCATTATATACTGAGTAATTATTATATGCCATATACAGGAATAAAGTCTTCACATACACTATTTTGTACATTTCTCTCATAGAATTACAAAATAAGTATTATTAATTTATTTTTCCACTTAGAAAATTGAGCATGTGATAGCATAGCTTGCATAAGTTCAGATAACAGGTCAATGTATGAGCGGGGACTCAGATTTAGCGTCCTGAGCCTGCACTGCCATGGCTACACTGATATGGTCATGCCATATTATCTGCAGGTGTGCTGCAGCTGGTTCATATTGACTTGAAAGAGCCTACTGCTAAGTTTTCAGGAATTTCAAGTTGATCATTAAGCAGTCATTATGAAAATTTAAATTGTAAAAATTTACCCAAAATAAATTAATATTCAAAACTCATCACTTTTGAAACACTATGTTTTACCATTATATGTGTATTTATCTAAATCTATTGTATATGTGTGATGGAAATGGATAGTGAATATCATGTTCATGGCTTGAAATCAAGGATTGCAAGAGTATTTACACTACAAAAATGTCAAAATCCCCACCTAATGCATTACATTAAAAAAAATGAATAAGTAGACAGCTGTGTAGTTTACACAAAATTCAACTGGATGCTGAATTAAGTCTATGGGCCCTAGTTTTTGACCTTTGTTTTAAAGAAATGCTACTGTAGTGGATGAGTCTCAAACTGTCCTGCCAGAGCATTCTTTTGAGAGGAGGCATCTGACACAACCACACATCTGATCAATCATGATTGCCTTCAGGAACCACTAATGACTTGTTGTGTGGACAAAAAAGAAGGAATTGAATTAGTCCTAGCCAATGGTTGCATGTTGTCTAAATTCAGTTCTTTTCTGGGCTTGGCTGAGGTTTCCCATCCTGCACAGCCAAGTATTTGTATTGGCAGATGGGGCGTCACCACAGTCTCTGCAAAAAGCAAGCTTGGCTCCTTGACTGAAGAGCCAGTAAGCAGGGAAGAGCTGACCCACAGAGCAAATTAAAGCTCAGTGGGATTTTTTATGCATACTGCCTTTATGTCTGGTTTAGGCTTTGTTTATGCATTAGTTCTTTTTAGGTCAACAAGAAACCGAAGAGAAGAGGGTCTTGCAGCTGGAGTGGATAAACATGTGATAGGGTGTGTGGGTGGTCATTTAATGTTGCTTCTGGGCTTAAATGATGCTGGTTGTCTGTGAAAGTAGCAATTATCCTCTGTTTGACTGAAGTAGTTATTTTTGGTAAAAAGCTATTAAGTCTTTTGAGTAAGAATATTTTGGGTACCCTGTGGTTGGTTAGCTATGTTTAGATCACTTGTTATCCAACCTTGGACAAATCTCTCAGCCTTTCATTTCTCTTTTGTTAAGCAAAGAATGACAATGTGACATGTCAATATCTAGATAATGAAAATGAAAAAGGTTTTAATTATTTTTTTTGAATTTTAAAATATTATTTCAATTCATCAATTAAAACTCCTGTACTATTTATTTATTTAAACAAATACCCCAGTTATCCCTAGTTCATTTTGTGTTTTGAATACTGTATCATATCATCCATAATGCATACAAAATTTTAGTGCAAAAGCTCTAACCTTAGTTTCCTAAATGTTTTTCATTTCTGATTTATGTCCTCATTATGACATATTATTTGAAGATGTGAACATTAGGAATGTTTCTCTTTTGTAGATTACTAAAAAGTCTCTTCACTTTGCCATGTGAGTTTGGCAAGTAAATTGAATTTATTGAATACTGTGTATACTTTCATTATAATATCAGTATGATAAGCTGTGTAAAAAACTGAAGAAATCTTAAAAGTTCCTGCTTCATGGAACCAACTACAATAATTTACATGGAATGATAATTACCCCCATAAAAGCTGTGAATAATCAGAGTCAAGTAGTGACAAGACTATAAATGTGAGAAGAATCTGTCTTCACCATTCACTTAACCAACCCTCTAGAATAACTGATTCTTCATTCACACAGTAAATAAAACATATTGTCATAGATAGTGTCTGCCCTCAGCTAGCTAGTCACTTTCCAGGACACCAGAAGATGTATTTGTCCCAAATATATGGTACTTTTTTATCAAAAATCACATATAGAATCAATGAAATATGGGGTATAATGAGGTGGAATTTTTTGGTATGAGATGTAAGTTGAATGCTCACAAAGACCTTTAAATATGAATGCCTAGAAACAATTACTAATGAATTATTGCAAGAAAACGTCAAAATTAGGAGAAAAATCACAAAAATTTAGGTTGATTTTTGGAGGGTTCTTGCTCCACTCTAAATAAACCAAAACTGGGAATGATAGAGGATTTAGGATGAATGTGTCATGTGCAAGAAAGATTTTGCAACATTCCTATCAGCAAAATCTCAGTTAAGGAAGAAAAAATGGTCCTATATCAAAAACTTTTAAGTTTTAAAATGGAATATTTGTGAAATGTTATGATTTTTTTTCCCTAACCTATCTCTGTGTCTCCCTGATTCTCTTTCTCTCTTTCTTCCTGCTTGCATTCTTGCTGCTGCTTCTTCTTTTTGGAAATCGATTTATCCAGCAACTATTGCTATTGAGCTCATCAAATTAGAGAATTATTATATTGAAAATTTGGGGAAAACATTAGAAATCAGTTAGTTGTGGTTGGTTGTTAGGTTGACCTATAAAATTGGTAGTGTGAGCAAAGAATATTCTTGGATTAAGAGCAATCACAGAAATAGTAAAAGAATGCAAAATTAGGACATGAGAGATAAAATCTATTTAGAAGTATAAAGAGTGGGGAAGAAAAGGCTGAGGGAAACTTTTGGAAAGTTCTTGGTAGTAGTTAAAGGATCTGATTTTAGGTAATAGGCAGTATTAAGTCACTAGCTGATTTTAATAAGGACACTGGAATTAGAAAAGCACTATTTTAATGAGATTTCTCAGATAACTTGCACAGGATGAGAGGGCAAGCATGATTTTTCTTGGGTGCAAACTCAGGTCACTCAGCACTGTAATGAGGAATAGAAGGCTGAGACTGGTCTCAGTGGAAAGAGCCCTCTTTTCTAGAAGTAATGCTTGACACCAGCCAGGGGAAAAAGGTTGTAATACCCATGTGTTGGGTTATATGTTATATGTGCTGACCCTGGGTAGATTAAGAGTAAAGATAATGGAGATAGTTTTGCCACTGCAATAGCATGAAAGAGACTGAAGGAAGGTATAGAAAATATTTTGAAAATAAATACTAATTTGGTTCTTGATTAAAGGTAACTTATAAGTAGGACTTTCTATTTCTTTTATGGAGTCAAGTGATATATTTTGCCTTATTATTGACATGTTAGAATGTGTCATAAAAGGAACAATTTAAAGACAGAATTCTATTTAAAATCTAGACCTTCCATTTGCAAGCTAAATAATTTGAGATAAATTTTCTGAGCTCTTTGAAAATACATTAACCTACTCATAGAGATTGAAAACATTACAATTATCATAAATATTTTAAGTGGTTACAGTACTGCCTATGGCAAAGTAAGTGCCCAGGAATGGTATTCATTACGTTTAGAGCATGGTCCATGAAAATATAGCATGAAAAATATTTTATTAATTTGTGTTTCATTAAATAACTACCTCAAAAATAAAAATACTCATAACACTAATATTCTAATAGTTGGGAATTTCTAACCTCTTCGCCCAAAAAATGAATCTGAACTGACTCTAGATAAAAAGTAAATTAAAATCCTTATTTCCAAAGCTTTGGAAAAGATGCAGCAAAATTTCTTTTTTTCTGGGAAAAACTTGAAATTATAAAATCTCCCCGCTGTCTCAACCTCTCTCTGCCCACCATTTATGAAAATAATCAATGGTTTTTTAAAAGAATAACAATGAAGGATTACTATTGCTTTGAAGCCATGGTCTGAACTTCAGGATGCTGGTACCCATAGACATTGCAAAATATTTCTCCTCCTATGTCTGCCCACTAGGCAGCGATTTCTTGGCAATGAGCATGAAAATATCAGACATCCATACACAGGATTTCCTGGTTTGTTTGTGGGAACTGATGATGTTCATTTACAATGAGGTTTTGGCAGAGAATTTCTTAATAAAAAAGTACGGGTCTTTTTATTTGGCAGAACTTTTTAATATGTAGGTTCGTATCTCCCATCTTCTGGTTTTCTTAAAAAGAAAAAAAAAAACATGTTGTAGAAACACACACATAACCCTTCATTAAACTCTTTGAAGCAGCAGTCTGTAATATTTCCAAACAAAACATTGCTTTACCAAGTTGGTTGATTGTTTCAAAGTCTCCTTTCTGTGGAATTCTATCAACTGATATTTGAGACTGAAGCCAAAAAAAGCAAACTTTGGCTAGTTATATAGTTTGTTACTGGTGGCAGAGAAAAACATGAATCAATTTTAATCCAAGAGAAATACATGAATCATCAGATTATTATAACCAGATCCCTGTGTCCTGAGTGGAGAAATCTATTCAGGCTCTAAAATTCCCAGAGCTGGTTTCTTTTCCAAGGCTCCTCCTTCCATACAAATTTGTCCTCTGAATACACTTGGAAATGGTCAACTTGGTTACAATGTAAAAGCGATAAAGCTGTGATTCATTAAACATGTATTATTTATAACAATGACTTCAATCAGTATGATCATTATCTCTATTACTGTTGATTAGTCAAACACACCTAAGTCTGCAAATGCTTAAAAAGGAACATCAAGATCTAATATTTGAAGTGTTGTTGCATGGAATTAAACTTCAGTTAACTGGTTTTAAAAATTTTCCATTCATGTTATGAAAATTTGAGAAATTTTCTTGCTTTACAATGTAAGTCAAAGGAAACCAACCTTTGTGGATGTTCTATCCTAAACCCTCAGCCCTCAGCTTTTCAAAGGGCACAGAAATTGCACCCAGCAAAGATGCCCTGTCAAAATGATTGAAAAGGAGGAAAGAAACTTGCTGGAGGGGAATTCATACTCCAGATCAAAAAAGCAATTTTAAGTGGTCTTCTCTGGTGGCCTATGTTGAGACATCTAACAGTCCAGACTGCTGTTTTTCCAAGAGGTTAAATTTCAAAAAGAGGAAACAACAGCAAACAGTCTGCCAGTTTACTCAACAATGTCACAACTGGCTGGAGATCTGTTCAAAGTAAAACCGCAGCTTTACAAATTCCTAAATCTAACACACACTTAAATATTAACACTTCTTGGGAAACTTTCGAGCTTGCATATCACATTTATGACTCCTGGTAGACAGGATCTTGTCCAAACACTGGTCCTCATCACCTCTCTTTGCCCTGGAATTCTACCCTATCAAGGCAGCCTACTCAACTTGCACTGCCTGTAGCAGCCCTGTGGGCAAAGGACACAGAATGAAGTTACTATTCTATGCATTCTGTCTGCTGTAAGTTAGAGGGGTATTTATAGCACCATTCCAAGATAAGAATCATAACATCTATAATATCACATTTTCTTTCTATCAGGCACTAAGAGCTGGTCTATGAAGGTAATTTGACTAGTCCACGGTTCAATTTCTCTCTGTACTTTTCCACATCAGAAAAATGATGTGCGGCCCTAAATACAATGGAGAAACCACCTCAGAATGCTGGAGAATAGGACAGGGGAGGAATCACTGATCAGGACTGGTGGAAAGATGTGTTTGGAGAGGAAAGAGGAATTCAGAAATAGAAGTTAGTCTCAAATATTCAGTAATTCCAATAATCTGGAGAGGTGTAACAGGCTTTAAGTATCCATTGTACCCCAGGTGGTGTGTCCTTCCAGAAAGTAAAAATTTCTCCAGCTTATTCAGTTGTAAGAGTTCAAGGATCCAATCACAAAGTAAATTTAAAGTAGGGTCTTGTAAGATTTCAGAGCTGAAACAATAATCCTGAAATGTATACTCCTTTAACTGGAAAAGTACTTAAGGTGATTACATAAAAAATATGGACACAAACACCTAGAAGTGTAAGGTATTGCCCTAAAAGTTGATGACTATTAATTGCACTGTATACATTCATTTTATGTATTTGTGTATATTAACTCATCCCTCTATGTAATATCTACCTAGTTTTTCATGGAACAATATATTAGGGGAAATAATAGTGTTAATCTTAACTAATGTCTGAGGTTTCTATGACATCAGTGGGTGGTTTTGAATAAATCTGTTATTCATACAGAAGTAAAAACATATGTAGTAATATAGCACAAACCTAACACCTTATTACTGTGTTAAACCCAACTTCTGTAAGCAGTAAAATAATAAGATTTATTGAGTGTTTTTCACCTGCTCAGATCTGTACTCAGCACTTTACATATATTATGTAATTTAATCCTTATAAAAATTCTAGAGATAGACTCCATTATAGTCCCCATTTTCAATTAGTGAGACTAAGACTTAGAAAAACAACTTGGCTAGAGCCTGTTAAGCATATATAGTTATGTCTAATATTTTAAGGTTTATCTAAATTGGTTTAATAATGTGATGATATAAATGGCTCCTTTCATTTTCTAAAGAAAAGTTTCCAAAATAATTAGTTAAGGTTAAAAAAAATCTGAGAAAGCAGTCTGATGGGTTAAGTTGTCCACAGGCTTTGGGAAACAGATGGCTGGGGTTAGACTCTGGGTAGACCACTTCCTAGCTTCATGATTGTTGACAAATTATTGTGATATATATACACATATAAACACACATTCCATTTATGAACAAAATCAATTAGTATTTGTCTTTCTAGTTCTGACTTATTCCACTTAGCATAATATCTTCAAGGTCCATCCATATTGTCACAAAAGGCAAGATTTCATGGTTTTTTTTTTTTTATAATATAGTAGTCCATTATATATTGATACCACATCTTCTTTAACCATCCATTTATCGATGAGTAGTTAGGTTGTTTCATATCTTGGTTCCTGTAAATAGGGCTGCAATGAACTTAGGGGTATATACATCTTTTCAACTTAGTGTTTTCATGTTTTTGGAGTAAAAAGCCAGAAGGGGAATAGCTGTATCATATGTATTTCTATTCCTAATTTTTGAGAAATCTCCATATTGTTTCCCATAGTGGTTACACTGATTTAAATTCCCATCACGGTGTATCACAGTTCCTTTTTCTCCATATCCTTACCAGAATTCTTATTTCTTATTCCTTCTTGATAATAACCATTCTCAAAAGTGTAAAGTAATATCTCAATTTGGTTTTGATTTGCATTTCCCTAATAAGTGATTATAAACATATTATGTGCCTGTTACGTATCTGTATATTTTCTGAATATCTACTCAGATCAAAAAGTTTTCTTCAATAAATGATGTTGACAGTCACATACACAAAATTGAAAGTAGGCTGTCTTTCACTATACATAAAAATTAATTTAAAATGATTTTAAGATGACAATAATATCTGAGACCATAAAATACATAGAAGAAAACAGGAGGTGAGCACCTTTTTATTGACCTTAGGGATGTCTTTGGAGATTCAATTTCATTTACAAAGGAAACAATAGCTAAAATAAGCAAATAGGACTACATTAAACTAAAAAGTGTCTGCAGAGTACAAGAAACCATCATTAAGGTGAAAAAGTAACATACTGAATGGGAGAAGATATTTTTAAATCACACATTTGAGAAAGAATTGATATCCAAAATATAAAAAGAACACATACAACTCAACAACAACAAAAAACAATCCAATATAAAAATAGGCAGAGATTATGTAACACTTTATTTACAGAATTGCCACTTGCATTTTGTTAATCCCAGAAAGAACTATGAAAAATCTTGTTGAAAATTATTATTTTTTTAAGGAAATTTAGTATTAATCTTCATGTCATAAAAATATGTGTGAAAATATGTATTCCTACATAAATAGGAATCAAGAGTTTGGCTTCTTACTTTCCAGGGCACAGTACAACGTATGTTAAATGGCTATCATTTCGGACTCCATTTGGATTGCCCTGTTCACACTTAGGCTGCAGAACTCCAACTACTTTTGCAGAAAGCTTGTTATGAGGTGACAAATGGAAAGAGAAAGCTACAAGATCTCCAGAACAACTTTCACAGTGTCCCTCACCAGCTTCTCCAGGACAGGATAGTCACATTTGACCCATGAGCCAAGAAAAGCTGAGAACAATCTGCATAAAGAATTCAGCTGATAGAAGGGAGAAAAGTCTCCTGCCATACCACCAGAGTCCTCCCTGAAACTTTTCTTTCTTTCTTTTCTTCCTTCTTCCCTCCCTTCATACCTCCCTCCCTCCATGTCTCCTCTTGCCTTCCTTCCCCTCCCTCCCTCCTCTCTTCTCCTTCCCTTCTTCTTTTCCTGCCTACCTGCCTTCCTTCCTTTGTTTTATTTTCTTTCTTTTTTGTCTTAATGTATAGTTTTCTATTCTTTGCAATGAAATAATTCCTAATCAAGATGACTCCAGTAGACAAAATATTAGGACTGTTAAAGCATGACTTAACAAAGCTACCTTGGCCATTTGGCTCACTGATGCCTGAAATCCCATATTAGATTTTGCTGTTTTCATGTCATTTTTAATTTCATGTCATTCATTTTATTTTTACTCATTCAAATATAATATTTCTGAGAATAATCATAACTCCTGAGGGTCCATAAACCATGTATGTATGCCCTCATGTTTTTATCAGCATTTTCTTTGTGAACAGGTTTTGATACAAAAAAAAAAAAAAGAGAGAGAGAGAGAGAATCTGGATGAGAATATTCTACAAATAAACACTAGGAGGACCAGAAAGATAAGGAAGTAGCTCAGAAAATGCTGAATTTGATAGCTCTGTCTGTCTGACTCAACATCTATGTTTCAACCATGGATATGACAAAGGAGCGGTGGTAGAGTAGAGGACATAGTTAAAAGTTGAAGGATGGCACAGGGATTAAAGTCTCAGTGCTATCAAGCAATCACCAGCCTTTGCCTCATGAGTTTGATCCTAGGCCAGGGGGTAACCCACATGGAACAGCAGACTTCTCCTGTCTAACCTGCTGCTCCCCTCAACAGTGTATTTCAGTAGATCTGACTGTTCTGCTCCCCACTCTGTCTCTGGTGAGTCCTCTCATCCCCGCACCTCTGGCCTACACCCCAGTTCTTGTATGCATAAATAAATAAAAATAATTTAAAAAAAAATAAAAATAAAAAAATGAAAAGTTAAGGTTGTGAATGCATATGGAGATATTTAGACAATTTGCCCAGGGCTGTCTTTGAGAGGAAATTATTTTTAAATATTTATGACCGATGACAATATATACTATGATAACCATGAGAAGTGTATCTTTTTATTACATAAAGATATAGATAACATTTACCTAAGTCAATCATTATGTAGTATATGTTTCCAATAATGCTCTGTAAGTAGTCACAAGAAGATGCAGTTTGGAAGAATTTTTACTTACAAGAATGTTCATACTAACAATGTAGATAAACACTAAAATGAATGAGGAATTTAATCAAAAAGAGCTTAGGAAAGATAAAATTTATTGAAGATGTTAGATGATGGGGTTTGTTGTTTTCAGAACGTCAACATTAATTGTCCCATAATTTTAACTGGAAGATGCTGTCTCTTTAACCAGATTGCAGGTGGGTGCTCATCAATGGTGAAAAATTCAGTTGAAGATTTTTAGCTCTATATAGTGGGACTTCTTTCTAATGTTACAAGTTGAAAATTCCTTCTGCCTTTTATGTGTAAGCTTATATGCACTTTTAATTTACCTCTCCTAAAACAGTGATTAAAAATAAACTGCCCATGTTTGATAAATATTCTTTAAAGTGGCACTCTCGTGCATGAATCCCTTTAAGAGTGAAAATGAAATGACTTTTCTTGCAAAAATCCCTTCTAGAAGAAATTCTCTATTTTAAGAATATAATTGCTAACTTAGCCACTCATTAACACAAGCTAATTTACTACACTGTAAAACAGGAGCATATAAAGAAGTTTTTTTCCAAACCCTAATTAGTATGAATGTATGAGAATTTTATGTTTATGTCTACTGTTGAATTTTGTATATATTCTAATCTTGCAAAATAAACTTCATAATAAACAATCAGCAATGCATGTGAAATCTAGAGTAGCCCTGACTTTGTCACATTCCTGTAGGTCACACAGATCAAAGCCAGGATCAGGACATCATAGGCTGTACAGTTCATAGTGCCTCCGGGAGCAGGGGCTGGTGCTGTCTGGTGGCCCAGTTATTTTGCTGAAGCCTAAGAGGCCATCCGTCCATAGGAGACAGCTTCAAACACAGCAGAAGGACTGTTCTCAGAAAGGAATATGGAAACTTAAGTAAAACTTATTGAGGAGGAATAAAGAAGTATGAGTTGCTCCCTCTCATACCCTTTATTCTTCTGACCTTGACTTTCAAGAAAAATGGCTCAGGTGATGAATGTTTTAACTTGTCATCTTCTGTGGTAACCAACTCAGGAACTAATGAAGAAAGGTCTTTCCTGGAACCATTGTCTTTTTTTTAATTGTATGGCAAGAATAATCTGTATAAACATGTTAGGTACATTATTTAGTTCTATGCTACAGTTGGGTTGACTTTCTTTTGTTACGTGAGAGCCTATAGTAAAGTCTTGTTTATTCTCACTGAGAGTCAAATTTTAGCACATCTATTTTATTTATAGACCATTATGTCTCCATTTTGCTTGGATAAGATAGCTAATGTATATATTTTACCAAAAAAATACAAACATATTACTAACAGTTGTATTCCTTATAATCTGTGGATAAGGGGACTTCTGCAGATGTAACAAATTTGTCATATGTTCTTCAATAGCTCCATTTAGGAAATCAAAGAAGAGCTAACTGCTGTTTAAATGTAAATAATCATGTCTGCAAAATGAACATTTGTATTTAATTATTTAAAAAAATCTATTGCTGCTATATTGGTGGTATTGATTCCCATTTTTATAGTCGAGTTTATAGAACTTGTCAATCATAGCTTCCTGACGTATCGGCATTTTTAAATAATGATAAACTTACTTTCCTCATGCTATACCACTTATTCTCTTAAACTGGCAATTTTAGTACCTCTAGAGTGCTGTCACACAATTTTTTTTTTATATTTTCATTGTTATTATTATTTATGTATTTTACATTATTGTGTATTCCCCGTAGGTTTCCCACCACCAATTCATCCGTGAACTGTCACCACAGTTCCTTGTGCTCTTTTCTCCCCTTTTGAGCCCTTATCCTCCCCCTCCCTCAATGAATGTCTCTCTCTTATTTGGTTCCCCTATATTCCTGCTATGAGTGAAACCATTTGATATTTTTCTTTTTCCTTCTGGCTTATTTTGCTGAGTATGATCACTTCTAGTTCCATCCATGTTGCTGCAAATTGCATGTGTTTATCTTTTTTGAATGCTGAATAGTATTCCATTGTGTATATGTACCACATCTTCTTGATCCAGCCATATATTTTTGTTCAACATCACTTATAATCAGAGAAATGCAAATCAAAACCACAATGAGATACCACCTCACGCCAGTGAGAATGGCACACATTAAAAGAACAAGCAACAACAAATGCTGGCCAGGATGTAGAGAAAAAGAACTCTCCTACACTGCTGGTGGGAATGCAAACTGGTCCAACCACTATGGAAAGCTGTATGGCAGTTCCTCAAACTGCTAAAAATGGAGCTTCCATATGACCCAACCTGGCAATACCACTTTTGGGAATCTACCCAAAGTACACAAAAACGTTAATCCCAAAGAATACATACACTCCTATGTTTATCGCAGCACTGTTCACAATAGCTAAGACATGGAAACAACCCAGATGCACACAAAGATTTTTAAGAAGGAGCAACAGCAAATGAAGCCCCTTTTGGTTTTGAAATGTATTTACCAATATAAGAGAGAAAATGAAATAATATAATTTAGAGGAGCTAAAATATTTACAAAAAAAATTTAAATAACAAAACCTAACATTTTTAATGAAAGATAGGATAGGAAGTAAGGAATTTGGGCAAAAATCTAATCTGTTTTAGGGACAATTATAGTAATATTAATATATTTAAGCTCTAATGTAGATTATGAATACTCTTCAGCTTATCTTAGCAGTACTTTACTGGACAGTTTTATACATATCGAAAATAAAAGAAAATTCAAAATATGTTTGGCAATGCTCTTTGGAATTTATAAAGGCAATTTCTCACCTACCTTTATTTATCTTTCTCGTCAAACAAAGAATAGACTAAGAGTTTCAGAAATTATATGACATTTTCCCCCCATTGGAAAAGCAATTATATAAGTGTGGTGAATTTCTGTTACCAAGTAGATTTCAGGGCTACCCCAGGACCCCCAAACCTGCTTGATCTAAATGAGTTCCACCATCTGCTGCATAAAAACAAAGTTTATTCTTACTGTGTAAGAAATTCAATAGAAAAGAACTTTAATAGGATTAGAGTGCAATAGAGAGAAGAAAGGATAATAGTTTCCCAATAAAACACCCAAAGTTACCTATGTCCTCTTGGGTAAATGCCCACCCAAATACTGTTGGCCTAAAGCTTCACCACTGAGGTCCAAAAGCCTGCCACAAGGCTAAGGCACCTTCTGGTGGGGATCCACAGGAAGAGGGGAAAGGGGCCAGGCATGTCTAGAAAGAAAAGAGCAAAATTAAGGTATAAAACTAGGTAATAGTTGCCACTGTCAGCCTCCCCTCGTGTCTCTCACCCACATCTCTTTCCAGTCTCCTTCCATGTCCCTCAAGTATCTGGTACAAGTCCAAGGCCTTCTTCATATGTGTATCTAATCCATGTGCATCCTCCAAGTTTTCTTCCAAGTCTTCTCTCCCAAGTCCTTTCTAGCTTCCTCTTGCTGCTCGACTCCACCCTTCATTACATGGGGCAGGAACATGCCCCCCCCCACCCCCTTTTAGATTACACTGTTACATTTCAACTCATTAGGGATGGAAAATTATAGTTGCCAAGCTGGGTTCTCCCTTACAATAAATTACTCCATATACAGTTAAAGTATTTAAATGAATATACTTTTCAAGTGACTGCTCCCATTCTACTGCCTTTAGAATATTTTGTTTCTAGCATATATAAACATATCTATTAAAATGATTAAATGGATTTAAAAGAAACAAAAAGATTCTCTTAATTTTAACATAAACTAAAAAGCTTTTCTTAGGGAACTGTATTCTAAAATTTGGAGGAGATATATAAGGCTATAGTCCTAACAAGACCACATAAGGTTTTATCATTAATCTACATTTTGGAGATGTGGTACAAATAAATCTATGTATTAAAGTAATATTTGCTTTCACATTAGTCACTACTTAGTTACTCAGAGCTGTAAATTAGAGAGAATATTTAATTTATCTTATCCTTTCAATTTGGACGATGAAATACCTATCACCAACTTCATTTCTAAGAAATCTTAAGAAAAACTCTGAAGGCCACATAAGTAGAAACAGGGTTTTCCCTGGAAGGCATTACTGAACTAATCACCTGCAATGCATAATCTGAGATATTAAGAATCATAGCACAGAGGTTAGTGCATTTAGGCAACAACAGGGAATTAAACTGTCACTTATTTTAGTGAAATAGTTTGTCACATACACACAGAATTCATGAAGAAGTTCTGACAGAATCATGTACTCCCCACATTTAGAATGAAAGTAATCTTATATACAGTTCTTTCACAGATTCAATTGTAGATAAGGAAACGGAAGCCCAAATGATGAAATCAATGATCAAGTGGGGACTAAGACAGACTCAATATTTCTACCTCATACCTGGAAATCTTGTAAGATTTCTGTCTCCCAAAAATCTCCCCCAGGTTCAGGAGAAAACGGAATTGGGAAATCTACATTTTACACACTTGTCATGGGAATGAATGTGTCGGAGGCCGGCTCCGACCGAGGTTGGGTACCCGGGGGTGGTGGGGAAAGCGTCGGTGGCGGCAGGTTCAGTGGGGAGAAGGGGGTGGGGAGCGAGTGGGGAGAAGAAGGTGGGGAGCGAGATACAGCACACACCAGAGAGTCTGGTCAGGCCGTTCCACTTTATTCTTCGAGAACAGGGTTTTTAAAGCATGAGAAGAATTAACTACCGGCAATGACAGGGTGATTACAGATATTCAAATACATAAGCAATTACATAGTTTGAGGGGAAATCAAGGCACTTTTGAAGAATGTCTCTTATCTGAGGTAAATTTCGGCAAGGTAAAGGACATAGTCTTCAACATTTGCCCTAGGCTTAGGGTGCAGACTGCTGTCTCACACCTTTTGTCTGAAACCAAGACCAATGATAG